>JASFAT010000051.1:0-147500 GCA_031353405.1 Baronia brevicornis
TTGCAGCAAAATTCTTTGGTACAAAATTTGCTTGTGGATCTTCTGTTACTGGTGATGATGAAATAGTTATTCAAGGAGATGTTAAAGATGATCTATTTGATGTTATTCCTGAAAAATGGCCTGAGGTAATTAAAAATTATTAAGTTAATAATATTTTCACCATCATGAATATAGCTATGCTATGGCACAGGTTGGCTACCTTTACTAGGTAGAAGGTAGAAGTACCATACTCTTTGATAACATTTGTATTAAGTGTTCACCTCTTTCCTAAGACAGGTGATATATCTGCTTATTTGTATGCCACTTACATAAAAAATATTGACAAATAATATTGCTCTAAATATTGTCAATGAATTGAGAACCCCCATGCCCTATGGTAGGATTTATAAGGACTAAAAGAATGTATTGATCTTATGACATAACTAACAGTGATATTAATGCTGTATTAGTTCTCTAGTATGCTCATTGCAATAATTACAAGATTTTTATTTTTGTTATATAATTTCACATATAACATTTTCTTGCTAACAAATGTGAATTATTTATAGTAGATAAATATATAAGTAGATAAACACCACCCACTGCGTAGCAGGAAGTGTGGACTATGCTTTATAAGCAAAATTCCTCATTAAAAATATTTTCAATTAAACCATCATCATCAACCTGTAGCACTGTATAGTTATCATCATCAGTGGTCCATAGTAGTCTACTGCTAGACATTAGTCGCCCTCTTGATGGGACTTTCCCTTAGTTATCAAGCTTGATAGCCGAATTTTGAATGGAAGAGCCAGCACCTTGCACTAGTTCTGTTTGATACAAAAATATGAATTAAATGTCCAGATGTTGACTTGAATAAAAAAAAAGCAAGCAAAGTTTTTAAACAAGTATAGTGTTTTCTTCCTTTTTATAACAAAATAATCAGTGATTGTTGTAAATCTAAGATGTATGACACAAAATATGAATAATGTTTATTACTTTTTTAATATATGTCAATATGGGTGGACTGTGGCGCTGCATTTTTTCATAAACATTATGAGCTGGAAGCCCAATCTCTTTCCCGTCTTCCCTCACACCTTTTCATCATTTTCCTTATCCCTTAACAATATCCTACATCTTAAAATATTTCACACAATATTTGCATAGTATACATAACACAACCACCAAAACACACATTCAAATTTTTATAATAAATTATATGTGCAATAATATCTTTTCTTCATGTTTCAGATAGATGAAGACAGTATTGAAGACTTGGGGGATCAGAAAAGATAGTTTAAATTATAATAAACTTTCATATTTCTGTGCTGTGGTAATTTATATTTTGTCTTTAGGCCTCAAGCTAAAATCTGTCTGCAAATATTGTATTCTATTGACTTGAAACAGACTTAAATTTTTGCGAATGTTTTATTTTTTTTGTATGCTTCACAATATATTACATTGAAAGCTAAGTTTCAACAGAAATCCTATAAAATTAGAGTACTCTTAAACATTATAACTACATTTAGCAAGCCAAACAAATAATATTGTTTTAATCAATTCTAACACAATTGAATGTAACACTACAGTGCATAATTGATGCACAGCCATGATGTGGCCATGAATAGAAGAACAGTTTGTGTTGGTTGGTTGTAGGGCATTTAAAACTTCTTCAAAAGAACTCATGCAGGCAGCAGGTGACCCTCAAGTTGCTGACTGGATACAGTGACAATGTGGGCTTCTCTTCATTCTTGAAATATCCCTTAAATTATAAAAAACATCCTATGAACTAAATTGTGACAAATATAAGAAATTTTGTACTTTTTAGTTAGAATTTTTTAAATGAGGAAAAGCTTCAATGTTTGTATATGTATTCGTTATAATTTCATATTAAAATTAAAAAAAGAAATAGGTTTTTCTTTTAACAACCAACAATTAAATAAAATTGTGAAGGTATCAAGGTAATAAGGTAATATTTCCTAAAAATAGGGTCTTAAAAAATATATTACATAAAACTGTATAAGCTTAAATTTATTTGTTTCATATTTAAACAGAAATATCCTTGTTTGTTACACTTAATAAACACTTAAAGTTACACTAAAAGCTATAAATTTAAATATTTCAGAATTCAATATATTATACAACTCGAAACCTCTCGAAAATACTGTTCTGGTATGACCATTTTTTAAATTTATTTTAAATAAGAAATGTGCATGGCTTTTCCCGCCAACTCTCAGTGACGTTGTGTTTTATTTCATTTTGTGAAGTGATATGAAATAAATGCATGTATCGTGACTTTTTAAGTTGACTGAAATAGTCCATAGGTTTTGGTAGAATAGCCACTGTTTTATCAAGTGACAAGCTGACTAGACATTTCAAGAAATTCGATATTATATCATTTGACTTGACACTGGCATATATATAGTTTTAACTAATTGCCATCAAAGAAAAGAAACAAGCGTTTTAGTTTAATGTAAATAGTAACAAGTTTTGACCCATGTAGAGATCTAATTTAACAAGTACCGTTTCTTTTCTTTGATGGCAATTAGTTATAAATATTATGCCAGTGTTAAGTAAACTACGATAATATCAAATGTCTTGAAATATAACTAGTTAGTTTATCACGTGTTATAAAACGGTGGCTATACTACCAAAACCTAGTGACTTTTTTAGTCAATCTAAAAAGTTACGATACACGCATTTATTTCACATCACTTCACTTATAAACCTTAATCGAACTATATTGTATACCACTACAATTAAATATTTTAAGCAAGGGCGCATGTATCAAGTGGTTAAGACACGTTAATTTTTGTGTTTTTTACTTAAAATAATAAACGTGCATTTCACACGCGGGAGAAGTGATATCTTAAGTATTCTATCTCGTTCTTTCGCAGGTTAATCTTCTAAATATGTATTTGTCTCTTTTTAGTGTCGCTTTTTCATTTCATTGAGTTTCACATCACAACGGTGTTAAAGAAGTATTTACATCAATAAGCCTTTTATTTCATTAAACTATTTTAATATTGTATATATTTCATAGAAAAAAAATATTTATATCCGGGTATTAACATCAGGTATCTCACTCTCCGTCGTCTTCCTCAACTGATACCTTCGAACTAAACGAACGAAGTAGGTACTTCATTAAACTTCGTTGCCTAAGATTACTTTCCCTCTTAGGACAAAACCCTAAAAATATACAACTAAATGATTTGTATTATTGTCACACATGATATTGCGATATCAATTCTCTGTTGTCATGTACATGGCAAGTGATTTATTTTCACATTTAAAAAAAATAGTAAATTATATATTGGTAAACAGGTTTTTATTCTATAAAAAAGTATCAACTGTTCTTGCCAATTTACATCAGTGATAAAATAATCACTCATAATGTATATATGATTCTTATTATTCAATGTTCATTATATATCAATTAAAGAGCAATCATAACTTTTAAATCAACTGCAATAGTCGAAAGCAAATTTTTGTAAGCGGTCAGCATTTTAATGAAACGTGATTGTAGTTTTAATTTTTTTGACTCAGATATCATATTCTTATCGAATAGTCATTAAGAAATAAGAAAAATAAAACAATTAAACCTGCAAAGAATTGCTTAATTTATACAGGTAAAATATTTAAGATGTAGGATATTGTTAAGGGATAAGGAAAATGATGAAAAGGTGTGAGGGAAGACGGGAAAGAGATTGGGCTTCCAGCTCATAATGTTTATGAAAAAATGCAGCGCCACAGTCCACCCATATTGACATATATTAAAAAAGTAATAAACATTATTCATATTTTGTGTCATACATCTTAGATTTACAACAATCACTGATTATTTTGTTATAAAAAGGAAGAAAACACTATACTTGTTTAAAAACTTTGCTTGCTTTTTTTATTCAAGTCAACATCTGGACATTTAATTCATATTTTTGTATCAAACAGAACTAGTGCAAGGTGCTGGCTCTTCCATTCAAAATTCGGCTATCAAGCTTGATAACTAAGGGAAAGTCCCATCAAGAGGGCGACTAATGTCTAGCAGTAGACTACTATGGACCACTGATGATGATAACTATACAGTGCTACAGGTTGATGATGATGGTTTAATTGAAAATATTTTTAATGAGGAATTTTGCTTATAAAGCATAGTCCACACTTCCTGCTACGCAGTGGGTGGTGTTTATCTACTTATATATTTATCTACTATAAATAATTCACATTTGTTAGCAAGAAAATGTTATATGTGAAATTATATAACAAAAATAAAAATCTTGTAATTATTGCAATGAGCATACTAGAGAACTAATACAGCATTAATATCACTGTTAGTTATGTCATAAGATCAATACATTCTTTTAGTCCTTATAAATCCTACCATAGGGCATGGGGGTTCTCAATTCATTGACAATATTTAGAGCAATATTATTTGTCAATATTTTTTATGTAAGTGGCATACAAATAAGCAGATATATCACCTGTCTTAGGAAAGAGGTGAACACTTAATACAAATGTTATCAAAGAGTATGGTACTTCTACCTTCTACCTAGTAAAGGTAGCCAACCTGTGCCATAGCATAGCTATATTCATGATGGTGAAAATATTATTAACTTAATAATTTTTAATTACCTCAGGCCATTTTTCAGGAATAACATCAAATAGATCATCTTTAACATCTCCTTGAATAACTATTTCATCATCACCAGTAACAGAAGATCCACAAGCAAATTTTGTACCAAAGAATTTTGCTGCAACTTTAAGATCTATATCTGTAAATTAAAAAACAACATAAATAATGTGCTTATTCAGTTAGTACTATTAATTTATTAAAATTAAAACTATGTACTTTAATAAGCACTGATTTCAAACTTTATGCAATTATGGATAAGTATTTAATGTAAGTTTATTGCATACATAATTTAATAGTTAATTAGATTGGTGATTTTACCGAAGGTACTTAATCCTGATACCACAGTAACAGACTTCTTTTTTCCTCGTGGAGCTCGAGAGATTTGCACAAGTTTTGGAACATCTTCCTTCTTTTTTGATTTTAGCATACCTTTACCACCTCGTTTCTGACGTTTTTTTTCTTCCTCACCACCTGCGTTTTCTTCTTCATCTATAAACAATTTTGGTTTTAATGATTATTTCTCATAAAAAAAATGATTGAAATTGTAATTGAATAAAACCATATAATAACCTTATTATAAAAAAGCCGGAAGATGATACACATACCTATTTTCACTTTTTCGAATTCTGTTGGTAAGTTCTTTTCAAGCCATAGTTTACATTTATCATATTCAGGATAATATTCGCAATATTCAATTGGCATCGAGCAATTCCCACAATACTGCACCTTCAAGGGGTAAGTTATTCCTTCACGAGGACCCATAGAAAGATCTCTATCAGCCATTGTTCCGAAGTAAAATTATTTAATTTTCAAACTACTTAGTACATAGTAATTTATATAGAATATAACGTTTTTTTATATTATTCTAAGTATGTGAATATATAGTCTGAACAATATAATTTTTCACTCATTCGCTTCTATTGGTTATCTGTGTTATATTCTAAAGAGAAGTCTTGTAGACCTTGTCAAAAATCAAAGACAAGAATTTTATTAGTATCAATGCTGCCAGATGTGAGCTTAGTTAAAATATCAAAATTAATCAGATTTAAGCTAAATATCTGATCAGTAGTTTAATATCCTCAATTTTATCCAAAATAATCTATGCTCAATTTATTTATCTATTATGTATCTTATGCTCAATTTTTATATATTTACATTCTAATATAATCGTAATGTAAGAGTAAGTTGTGGTTGCTTTTATATGAATCCCAAAGAAGATCTCTTAGAAGCAGTCATCTGTCCAGCGGTCAGACACATAAGGATGCCAAAACATTGAAGTCTTTGTTGTTTTCGTTGCTCGTGCTGTCGAACATTTTTCGTTTCAATTTGCTCGATATTATCTGTTTCCTGACGTAACGGCCACCTACCACTAAGACTCACAAGATAATATTTTGCTATAACTGTTCTTATTAATTTATAAATGTATATTAAGTGAACCTTGAGTTTGTGTATGTAAATTTTATAGATTGCAATTTTAGTCTTGAGTGGCAATTTGATGCTCAAATTAGGGATTCTTATGTGGTCTATATCTATGTCCATGTCGATGTAACATGCTATAATTATAAGTACTTGACGGAATGCTCCAATTTGAATGTTTTGACATAGGAGTTGCAATGGCGGCGATTATTTGACTATTCTTTTACTGATAATATAAGAGTTTTATATAATTAGTAAGAATATGTATGTTAAGGATTTAAGATGATTACGGAAAAGATAAAGTATTAAGGATAATGGGTTGGGAAGCAAAGGAAAAATCTCAACAGTTAAAGCCATGCTTTGCATTCGTCGCTTCGACTAATCCAATCACTAAATTCATTTTATCCACAAATTGTCCCTATTATAGGTAATTCTACAAGTCTTTTTTTTATACATCTCTTAAAAAAGAATGCAGATTGCCTCTGTTAAGTCAGATAAGTTTCATTTTAAATAAATACAAATTAAAGAATTAATACGCAAAATATTCCTTTTTAATAATATATAAATAGTAATCAATATTTTACAATTATTTTATTTAAAAACACTTTTATAAATAAATAAAAGTGAATTTGTAGAAAAAAATTAAACAAAATTCTCACAAAAACGCACGAACCCTGGGAACTAATCAGAGGCTAAACTAATATGAACGCAAAGCATGACTATCCATATCGTATTATAAGAAGAAAATACGGGAAGAATTAGTGCTTCGTTTTCCATCGAAGTGTCCATCCTCGTAATCTCATCGCACACATTACCAAATGTGTAATAAATGGATTCACACAATATATTTAGATATTGATTTACACAGGTTCCAAAAAGAAACTCGATTTATTTAAAGTATCAATTTACTATACAAATATTGATACAAAAATCACATTGTTATAACTTTGGTATCATTTAACGTTTGTCGAAATAGAAGCTTAAACAAACAACTTTCCTAAGATTTTAAAGTATATACTGTAAATTTTTTTTAAAAAGATTTTGCTTTAGCTTTTATATATAACTGTACAATAGCCAATTAATTAAAATATATAATTATAAAGTTTGCAATCCTTGTTGCGATAAAAAAATAAAAAATTTGTACAGGAAGTAAAAGAAGGTATTTACATAAAGCCGAAATATGATATATCACCTCTAGTTATGTAATAAAATAAACATTTTTGTTGTTTTTCTTTACGGGATATTCTTATTGAATCACAGATTTCATTCATAAATTAATACGAAAAATAAAGCATTCTTTTTGTGTTGAAATATTGCTTTAAAATTTAAGTAACAATCGATTTATAAGACGATATCACTGTTGTTAAATATATAAATGAATGATACAATTAACATTGTTAAATAAATGACTTGCTCTCGCTCTGGCCTTAAGTCGTATAATGTGTGTTTCAAAATGAATTATGATCTAATAAGTTGCTTTTTAGTCTAATATTTTTGTTAAGAAGAGTTGACGTTTCGTGTATACTACGGACTAACGGTGATGCTGAATATTTTAATCTTACGTTGGTGTTACTATAATATCTATCTATTAAATAATAATTTACAATTATTAAATATGTTTGTAATTTTCTTTTGTGTGGTTTTAGTACCATAAGATAGTTTTAATAAAAAAATCGGAGGCAGTCATGAGGATTGCCGACAGTGCCAAAGTGAAAACTTAAAACTGTTTTTGAAATTTCAAACTAATTGTAATATTATATAAATTATATAAATACATAAAATTGAAGTCTTTATACTATATAAATATTATTATTATTATTTAAGTAAATAAATTAATATTTATTAATAAATATATAAAAAATATAAAATAATATAGAAGCTAAAGAAGTTTTCACTTCAAAAATATCTGGTTAAGGATACATTACATACGATCGTCGTTTTGGGCCTCAGAAAACGTTTTCTTTACTGACGTATCTTAGCACAGTACCTGTAACGCATGGGCCCTTAGTGCCTATCAATTATTCGAAATTTTTACCACCAATGATTTTTGTCTTTTATGAATAAGCATATTAAGAAATTAATTTTATATCAATACATTTTCAAAACGTATATCAATTAACGCATTTTCATATAGTTCAGCCTTTTTACAATGTTATATATATTTACAAATGACAGAATAGTTAGATGATTTGTTTCGGAGGTACCTTCATAATTAAAAAAAGAGATAACTGTTTAACTTCTGTAAATGAAGACTTTCGTGATGTACCTAATCTACGAACTTCTATCAGTACATATACCTAAACCAGTTGATTTTCAACTTGTTCAGTTGTCTGTTATTTATGCCTTTTCCATTACCAAAATAATACATTTTTCCATTTGCCAAAATAATACTTATTCGAATTATATAAAAATAAAGATTATCTATAAAAAAAAAAATATATATATATATATATATATATATATATATATATATATATATATATATATATATATATATATATATATATATATATATATATATATATATATATATATATATATAAAAGCAGGCGGAAAGCTTTTTTAAAAATTATTAACAGCTAGGAACAAAAACATAAAAAATGGTTCACTGCATGTGTCATTACATTTTTTAGTCGGAATCATCAATTTGTATACCTTAAAAAATAGTTAGAATCGACAACGAACACAATGTTTAGAAAGATTTTTTAAGAGGCCCCATTTGCTAATCACTTTTGGTAAGTTAAGCGTAAACATCCTTTAGTGATGTCAACATGAAATTTATATTTAATATATTGTGGTAAGCACTAAGCCACCATTCTTATTTTGACTGTAAAAATCTACATGAGACATACACACATAAACAACAAACAACGTATCAAAAATCTAAATTCATCCAATCTTTCTAAAGAGGTTTGTAGTGTTTTTACTAATAACTATGGTAAAGATGTACTTTAAGGTACCCTAGAGGTACTCTGCAGTCTATGATCTATTATACATCTATAATACTGTCGTGCTTTTTGTCGGAAGCCTTGAGTTTCTCTTGCATTTGTGTTAACATGTCTTGCATACGACGGATCTGAAATAGAGAATATTTTACGGGTTATTATTTTTTTGTATAGCAGCGTAGGCAAACGAGCATGTGGTCATATTTAGAGTAAACATAATAGTGATGTAGGTTTTTAAGAAATATTGTGTCTGCTATGGAGCTTAACTAAAAGTATAATATACCTGGAGGTCCCAACAGACATCCTGTTCTGAAAATAAAAACCAAGAACCCGATTGCAGTGCCACCTACCAGGCACAATTATGCATCTTAACCACTCAAATATACAAATAATTTCATCAATATAGGTCCAGCAATTTAGGAGGAGTTCAGTAACAAATACATCTACAGAGTTATTATTATATATAAAAATGAGTCTAAGGGCATCGTCATGCGTGTATTCTGAATCATGCTCTCATTAACTTTATTTAATACGAAGAACTTGAAAATTATAACGTGTGTATTGTAAACCAATGAAGTTATTTTCATTTTTAACTTATGAAATTTAGTGTTTAATAATTTAAATATAAAATTGTAAAGTTTATTTAAGCAAACTATTATATATCACATTTGTGCTGTTTTACTCATAATTAGAGAAAATTATAATATCTCAATCTTACCTCTTCATCTTTCTGCAATAATAAACGATCTGTGTCTGTTATAACTACTTCGTTATTGTTGCCCATTGAGTCCCTTTTCAATTTCCTGTTAAAGTTAAAAAGGAATTTATTCGGTACATTAAATAACTACCCTCAATGCAAATTAATGGTAAAGTATATATCGAATATTATCTATTACCCTCGCTCCCGCATGGCATGCTGTGATATCTGTGAGATGCACTGTGCGCGGAAGTTTTCATAGTGAACATCTTGTGTGACGTCTTTTAGATCCTGCATATGCGTCGATATAAGCATGGTCCGAAGTTTAGTGAAGTCCGAGTGTCGTGGGTTTTCCACTGTTATACAAAAACATATTTATCATTAATCATCACAGTTTTCTAAATCGTCATTAGTCAAAACTGACAAGTTCAAATATCCAGACTTAATATATAATCTGGGTCTTAACATTATGACGGGCCATGTTCCATACCTTAATAGAGAGACCGTACTCAGATCGAATGTGTCCAAACAGTCTGGCGTATGCATCTTATATTTTAAATTGTCATATTGCAATGCTTTATTATAGTAGAGACATGCTGTGAGAAATTTTTGCAAAATTGAGATAGCTCTTTAGAGGAAATACCACACTCGCAGAAAACCGACTAAGTCTTAGTATTTTTTTACGCTCCGACTGGTCAATGCTAAGAGCCCGGGGCCTCTACCTCCCTTCCTTACATGTATTCTGTCTCTCAACTAGAGGGATTTGAAAGACAGAATACTTGTAAGGAAGTCCATTCTCTTTTCGCCACTTCATTTTTTAAAACCGCTCCATTATGAAACAAGCTTTTTCATTTGCCTACGTTATTTTAAAAATCACAGTACTCGTAAGACTTTTAACAATAACCTTAATTTGTATATGTTAAAAATACTAGTCTACAATTTATTTTTAACAATATAACGTGTTGTTTGCAATATATGTATGTAAGTACATAATTAATGTTTATTATTTAAGAAATAACAGTCTCAAACATCAAATACCCACTTTTCTAAAGAATTCAGAGGAATTGTAACCAATTTCTACTCTGGGAATCGAAATCGTTTCATTCGCATTAATCACTACTTATGTTGAAAGCACATTATCCTGTATACCATGACTCATGGTGAGTATGAATTTTTTTTGGTGTAACTGTTGCGCCATCGGACGTTCAATTTAGAATCGTTAACACATTGTTGTCATTTTTGCTCAAACTTGTTAATATTTTCTACCTTGTAATAGAAAATTTTGTTAAGGTACACAATTTAACGTGTATTTTAATGTGTTTTATCGTACATAATCATTACGCTTAAATTTTAATTTTGCCACCATGATAGGTTAATTAAAAACTCATAGCTTTACTTTTATAAATACATTATATTTTTGGATTATGTACAGGTCGAATCTATATGAAATAACTGGCAAAGTATAATATATATATGTAAAAATTAAATGCTATTCGTTTTAGAAAAAGGAAAAATCGAAAAATATGGCCCGCAAATATCGAAATTTTGGAAAAACAAAGTGCTATTTTCTCTAGATTCTAATTTTAGTTTTTAGATAGAGAGAAGCTATTTTAAGCTCACTACATGAAATTGAAGGCCAACTAATTTTATGTTTTTTTTATTCAGCTTTGAAGTAGGCTTAAAATACATTTTAAAGAGATAGTATATGTTATTATATGAATGACCACTATAAACAACACAAAAATCAATAATTTATGGTTACAGGCACTCTTATCTTAGGATCTATTAATATACGTATTTCTGATCTAGCATCAGCTCACCGTCGACGATTCCCCAGGGATACTGTCGCCCACGTACTCTTTTACCACCCACTTCTAGAACGGTATCAGCGGCCACTACGGCGAATGGCACAGCCGCTTTTAGTTCCCGGTCCTGTTGCTTGAATTCCTCATCTTCATCGCTGTCACACTCCGGGAACTGATACACCTGATTAACAATATATGTGTATGACCTACAGATATGTTTTACAAGTCGAGATGCCCGCCAATCCGATTTGAACAAGCGTGATGGGTTCACGTCATTCTTTTAGAAGTGGTGAGGCTCCATACTTGGCAGTGGGACAATATATGTATGTATGTATATATATATATATATATATATATATATATATATATATATATATATATATATATATATATATATATATATATATATGTATATATATATTATGGGCTGTAAAAAACAATATAAGTTAAATGCTGCTAAAAGTTTCAAACGAGATCTCTTTGGCAATTGATGGCTATCTTCGAGGGACATAATGTTGATTAAAAGAAAACGTTTAAATAGAGATGATGGTTAAGTATATACACTAATAATAAGACTACACGTACTGGTTCAATACTATTCATTGAAGGTATTTTATAGAACTTATAAGGAAAAGTCCTTAGCCAAATTCCGAAAAGAACCATTTTAGGGTCATCACAACTCATGTACTACAAAGCTTCTATTATTGACTTACCCATTACATAATAAATATTCAATAACAATTATTATCACACGAATCATTCACACGACTATGATAATATAAATTATAATTTTCTTTCTTTGAACTTGTCACCCCAATGTTCAGGTAAGAAAACATTTCTTCCATTTCAGATATTTTTGCAAATATAGTTGACAATCATTCTCATAACAAACGTGCTTATCTTTCCTACTTTAAAATCTTTTTTTGGAATCTTTAATGTTTGTTAATGAAAAATTTATGAATGAAGTATTTATTAGCTAATTCTGCAGGAAGTCTATGATTAATAAAATTAAGATTTGACTATGTAACCATTTCTTTTTATAATTATTGAACATATTCTGTAGTTGGTCGTATAAATTTTTAAAAAAGGTTGTCATTATATGCAGGTTATTGGTTGCTAGGCAATGCCTTGTAATTTAACATTCTTTTCGGAATTTTGGCTGGCGTATAACAAGATGTTCATTGCGAACTAGTAAACTTATTGAAGCATTTTATTATACTAAGGAACAGCTTTTTCGGGCCTTCTCGTGAGTCCTTCTTACGAAGTTGCAAAATTTTGAGTGGTTTATACAAACAAATATGTATTAAGATATAATAAAGTAATTCCATACTTGTATTTGATGCTCTTCTAGATCATTGAGTATGCGCGCTTTGAGTCTCCTGACCTCAAGAACATTCAATGAATCTGCTTTAGCGATAACCACCACGATGTTCACTTTTCTATGGAGTCGTTTCATCATATCCAAATCCACTTGTCGCAGGCTGTTAAGCAATATCGTTAAGCAAAAAAAAAATAGTTAAGCAATTTAAACATCGGTTTATTCAAATTTTATTATATAACTTTATAATTAGCATGAAGACATAATGGCATTGTGTTAGAATTTTAAGTTTTTTGCGTCAAATATAAAAGCACTAGCTTAATTTGTAAAAAGATTGTGTTTAAGATCTGTTAAGGGCGTAGGTACGATTCTATTATTGGATTATTTTAACTGTATTTTTGAAACTTTATCATATTATATTTTTGTTTTAAAAAAAGACAAGCAATGTATTTTTTTTTCAAAGCAGTCAAGAGAGCGTATGTGGGTCGCCCAACTGGACAACGTTCTGTAGGGCGCCCCAGGTACCGCTGGAGAGACATGATTAAAGATGACTTGCGCAACCTTCAAGTCTGTAACTGGCAGGAGGCCACCTCCTGCCAGTTACAGGACAGTTGCAGGACAGGGCAAAGTGGCGTAAGATCTGTTCGGAGGCCAACATCCATTTTGGGTCGTTGCGCCAACAAAGTTAGTTAGTTAATGTGTTTTTTAATATTACTAGATTTTTTTTACTAAACTAAGCTAGTAATGCTTGTGTTTAGAAATGGTTCATATCAAAAGTCGAATGGAAGATTGGTACGAATTTATTAATTTTTAAAAAGAGTAATGGCTGAAGGTATTTTATTCCGATGTTTATCTTATTCACATAGTTTAGACGAAAGAATTAGCAATTCATTAAGTTACGTACCTCCCTACACAGTTTTCAATTGCTTATGAACATTAAACGAGGATGAAACTGCTCAATATCATTACCATCAGTCAGATGAAGCGCAACACTTACAATGCGATTGAAAATGGAACTACTATTAGCGCAACAAGATGTTATTGATCTGTTTGCGACGAAATACATTTCTATTATAGTTAAGTGTAATTTCTTCTATTATAGTTAAGTGAAGTATGAACGAAAGATATACGTAATATTTTGATATATCCATTACCTGTGCGCCCAAGGAGGTACGAAGTAAAGACAGCAGTGCACTCGGTTATCCTGCATATGTCGTCGGTTGAGGCCGCTCTCGTCTGTGAAGTACTGGCGGAACTGTTCATCTATGTATGCGGAACAAACTCTCCACGAGTCTTCGCAGTTGATAGCGTCACCGAAACCAGGCGTGTCTACTATTGTTAGACGTAACTTCACGCCTCGTTCCTCAATTTCCATCGTTTTCTTCTCGATTGTCGTGGTTTTTTCGATTCGGTCTGTATAACGAAATGAAAAACGGTGTATTTAAATAATTTTAACAATCTAGAGAAGCAGGTATGCATGCATTAATGTTATATTCATGCAATATCGGCATTAAGTGATTACATTTCCTGTTTTATCGCGGTTCGTGCCATAAGTATGCAAAGCGATCCTTGCGACCTGCAGACTCAACTCCTTTCCCCATTTTTTCTTCTTTTTTTTATTGGTTCTCATTACTTCGTTCTTTTCGTTCTATTATCCACTTCTTTACCACAAGGCGAACAGTGCATCTGCAGTGCTCTTTATGTTGCAGATCGCCATGGATGGCGGTGACTAAGCACCAGATGATCCGCATGCTTATTTGCCTACTCTTCCATTAAAAACAAAACAAATAAAATTCTCAGTTTTTCCTTATTATACACTTTACTGATATGACTAGTTGATGAACGCGTTCGCTCTAAACTAAATCTACCTTTAAGTACATGATCCTTTGTCATGTATTTAAAGGTTAATTTAGCTTCATTGTAGCTGTGGATTCATTTTAAACAATTTTATTCGTAAAAATGAGTAGACATCTGCACCCAGAAGTGCTAAGTGTATTACATTTTCGTCAACACAGCCTAAACTTTGAGCAATAAAGTCCACTGCCTGTCTCAAAAATGAGATGTGTTATTGTAGTTTTCACGCTAACAAGCGAATCGGCATTTGGAAATTTGTTTTCTTTTACTGTAAGTGGATGCTGTGGCTCGTCTACTTGTATTTGCTCCTATATTCTTGCATTGTCTATGGAAGTAAACCACTTAGCAACATATTTTATCATTTATATTAGGTATATTTTAACATGGTATCTAAAGTAAAAGTATCACTGAGATGCCGAAGTAATTAAGATTTATTATAAATTCATAAAAATATGTCAGCTCCTTTCTACAAATATCACCTGTAACTAATGTTTGACTTTCTCACCTTGAACATCTGGTATTTTTCTATTTTTGTACAGATCACCTAAGAAGAGACTGTTAATGAGTGTAGACTTGCCGAGGCCGGATTCACCGACCACCATCAACGTGAAGTCGAACCCTCTCTTCACTGACTTGCGGTGCACCTGCTCCGGTAGGGTAGCGAACCCTATATAGTCGCGTTCGCCGCGGTCCCGTTCTGTAGTTAAGGAAAATTTTATACACCCTTAATAAATATACAAAATTTTAAATAACTTAGAACATTTAAAGACTTAAAGTGCTCTTTACATGTGCAACAACCTAAATGTTCATTAGGTGAATTATGAATGCTACAAAACTCGAAACTACCATAGTTTTGGAAGATCAAGGAAAGTTTGATCAATATTTTAAGGTTATATCGACTTCTATTATCACAATTGCGTTAACCTCTATATACTCGACGAAAGAACACATATCTAACATTTTTGTTATTTTTATTTATATAAAAAAATTTACAGCTCTCAAATAACTACAAATATTTTACTCACTCGTATTTTGAATAGATAATGGCACCCGTAATATAATAGGAAATCTTAATGTGATATTACATTTATAAATTATTTTTTCAACATAATTTAGAGAGGAACAGGATACAGAAAAATTAGAGGATTTTGAAAGAGTTATATCCTTTTGAAATTGTAATAAAATGCGAATTATATAATTTTTTTAGACTAACTGATAATGCTAACTTTTTAGTAATAATTATACTCTTACTTTAATTAGTTTTATTATCTCTTTTTACCTACTTGACATGCAATAGGTACTTTTAAACCTCTTCAATTTTATCATTGATCTTTCTACTAAAGAAGGATGACAATAAGCTCAGAAAAGGTTCATTGAACCACAGACCGTCCTGATGGAACACTAATAGACTATGCAATGAAAATAATATGAATATAATATGTTGTGGTAACTATAGGTATTCTATCTTCTTGAGGAGTCTGACAAGTTTACGAATAAATGATGACAACGATTATGATCTTTTCGATGTCATAATCCTATGAGTATTACATTTTTGAATATGTTTACTGCAAAAAAATGTTTAAATAACAATTTTATTATTATGATTTAATTGAATGATAAAATTCAAAAATTGATATTCTTTATATAAAAATATAGAAAAAATGGGGGAATATCAGCTATACGAGTATGTTTACTATTTAATATTTTTTTTTTTTTTTATATTCACGCCTATCCCCCGCAGGGGTTGGCAGAGACCACAGAGCTCCATCCGCTTCCATTCATCGCAGCGAAACGGCTCGTTATTGGTCGCTTTTCGCCCCCTCGTGAGAATCAGGACGTGATCTAATATTTAATATGACGTGACGTGACTTAATATTTGTGATCACTATATTGTAAAAAGTTCTCTAGTTTGTTATCTTTAAATATATTAGTGTCATTTACCGCATCAAGATGCGATTGCGTAACTACTTCTTTTGCTCCGAATTCGTATCTTGACTTAGAAACCGTGTAACAACATGACCAATTTGCATGGACGGAAGAATACACTATTCTCCTTTTGTGAAGATTAATGCACCGCGAGCCTGGTTATTGCATGGCACGCAGCGGAGTGGAACGCGACTGGTTCCCGAAGTACTTGCTATCCAGGGACGCAGCGCGTGCGGCTATTATCGAGGGCAACTGGCGGATGTAGCATACGTGCTCATCAAACGCCAACACAGTTTTGTGCTGTCTTTAATTAGTCAAACCTGTGTTATGAGAACGGACGCTGTCAAAAAACGTGTGACATTTTAAACAATTTTCGTTTATTACGCTCTCGGCGTTTGACAAAACATGTAAAAACAGTACGAATGAGATAAGAAAGAGATGATATAATAGGAACGAGTTCTAGATTATGTGATCTAAAGTAACTCCCACGGTCTCACACAATAGAGACACTTCGCAGAACCATCTGTTAATTATATTTATGATTCTCAGATTGTTATAAATATGGCAAAAAAGAAGTCAATTGGAATTCCTATTAATTGTACAGACTTAAAATAAATTTCTAAAGAATTAATGTATATATAGTTGCTTTTATATAAGAACATTATTGATACTCAGTTCCAGACTTAGGAGGGAGAGGGGCAAAGGGCACTTGCCCTGGATGACACTTTAAGAGGGTTTCAAATTTAAAAATTATAATTTAAAAATGAATTTTTCGTAAAGGCCCATCATATTATCGACAACATATTCTTAATTAAGGGTTTTTTATTTACCAGTAAAAAGAAATCTCTCGCATTTAATTGTTTTATGAATTTTTTGAAATCATTAATTGCTTTCGCTCCGGTTAGCAAAAATCTTAGATTCGAGACTGTGGAGACAACTTAATAATTTACTTCAAATATCGTGTTTTTAAAAAATTAAATTGTACTAATAAAATAAATATAATAATAATATTTCAGGATGTTTTTATCAAATATATATGTGCAAAACATTTCTATGTGCTTTTTATAGATCTTTTTTTAACTTACGAATTTTTATCACGGTTGTCAATGTGGAAATATTCTTGGTATTTTCATTGATGATTTTTTCACAATTGGAGTTTAAGGTATTTGTATCCTTTTCATTTATATTTATGTCTACAATGGCATATGTATCACTGTTTTCCATTATCAAAAATATCTTGCCGATAAACTAAAGCATGTGAGTGTGTTACGACTTTTATAATCTTTTCACAAGAGAGTTGATATACTTATTACGGCGTAGAGTGACAAAAAACTCAGGAAATGGTGTATCGGGCAAAACAATACAGAATCAGTAAAGAAACCCGTCGTATTTCGATACAATGGGATTGACAAATACGAACGGAAATATTCTTCTGCGTAAGTTAGGTGCGTGTTTGGATGCAGCGTATTTCCGACAACACACTACACGGGCACAACGCGCGAACTAAAACTGCGCGCGAGGCACACAAAACCTTGCGGCCATTTGAATATAATGTAATATACTACATGTTACGTCATTCATTAACAACAATCAAATTAAACAGTTAGTGACCTGCATTTTAAATTGAGATATGTTATCCGAATTATAAGATGATAAAGAACCTACAGAATTTAAAAATATTAGAAACACCTACCGTATCAAATCTAGTGATCGTAAGCTAATAGATACTATTTTCTTGTTACATACACACACTCATTTTTATTACAATACACCTAATTATTCTTACTTTCTGCGATATCTATTGTTTTTATTTTGCATTATGTATTAATTGGTAAGTTTTATTTTATAATATATTATTTTTATAATATTTAAATATTTCTAACTTCTATCTTTCTAACTTTTTACTCTTTTAAAACCCGCAAAATCACAAAACTTATATATTATATTATTTTCTTTCGGCACTGCACACGAAATCTAGATTCAGATATCAGAATATATAATATTAACAGTATACATTCTGAACCTTAAAAGTATTTATTGCATAATGTGGAAATGGAACCCACAAATCTTGAATTTAAAAGATACTACGCCGTTTGATCGCTATCAACAATTTGTGTGGTTGTGTTGCAACGTTATTTCGAGTTATACAGCTATGGCGTATCTAATGCGCTTATTTTAGTAAATAAAGCATGCATACGTAAAGCACAAGCAACAAACACAACTATTGTTTATGAATGGCACACGTGATATTTGAATGTGATTTTCTCCTTACTAATAATAGCATTATGTCATTAGACTATTATTTGTACACGACTGCGTTTACAGTATTCTATGGTGTTATTTAATAATAAATAATAACAAACTATACTGCTACGGACAAGCCTCTTCTATGGTTTTATAATATAAATGTAATGCCAAATACGCCAATATTTCTATGGTTTTATAATATTTCAGATTAGCAAATTTGAAATTTTTTTAAGATTTTCGAACAAAATTTTTAAGAGAGTTACAGACGATAGTATGGATACTGAAATATATAGGTTTTTACTGAAATATATAGGCAAATTTTCAATTTAGCATTTATAACGAGAAAAAGTGCAAAAATCAATTACATGTTTTGGTTGGACGACCACCATTTTACCAATACGTGACGTTAGTGAGTTATTTTAAGTCTCGCATAATGGTTGTACCCAATTTCCATTAATGAAGAAGGAGAAAATTCAATAGTAAAAAGACAAGTATGAATTATAATATATGAATGTATAGCAGCGTCTGAAATAAATTGAAATATATTTCAGACGCTTATACGCTTAAAAACATTCCAAACAGTATACAGAGCGTTTGCGTATACCATAGACAAACGTTTGCAAGTTTAATTTTGAGAGTTATTTTTATACACTTGACTCTTAGAGGAAGTTAGAAAATAGTAGCGCATCCTCAGTCTATATATATTATTTTTCTAACTTTTTGTTAGATGAACATTTTTGTATTGTATGTTAATAATATTTTGTTTTTCAACACTTTCGGCGAAGAACCATATAAGTAGTAAAAACAGTTGCACTCAGTTCGGCTTGGTGACGAATATATTTTGTGTCCTTGGCACAGTGGCAAAGATATATATATATATATATATATATATATATATATATATATATATATATATATATATATATATAATATACATTATTCATATATTATATATATGTATATGTGTATGTGTGTGTGTATATGTATGTATATATGAATAAAAAAAACACGTCTCAAGCTTACAAAGAGCTTAAAAGGAAATGAAACAACCAGGTATTAATCGACGCTATTTGCTTACGCTTATCTCTATTTTTATTTTTATTGCTTAATTTTTTTGTAGTTAAAAAAAATATTACACTTGATATCGCAATATTTTAAAGAACTTACCCATAGTCATATTGATAAAGTACAGATTTCTTGATGTCTTCAATTGTCTCAATCGTTGAATAAATTTTCAATTACATTTTCATAATTTTTTAGATTTTATTTTATTATCTACATTAACTACATTAAATTTTAACATCTTATTTACAAATTTTGGTTATAACTACGTATTTTGTGCAGATTCTAAACCGATCGATCGATTTTCTATCTTATGTTATTGTTCACTAAAAATCTTCACGAGTTTTCTCTGAATCATAACGATAATTTCAATATTTGTGTTATCACGGTGATATATTTTGGTTATTGCGTAATAACGAATGTTTTCGTATTTTTCAACAAAAGCCCACTGCAGCGAACAATAGACTTGACATATTGGCACTACATGAATAGAAAATGAATGTCGCGCGACACCTAATATAACATAGCTAATCCTAAAAATTGTATAATCAAAAACTGTAGAAAAATTGAAGAAAAATAAAATCACATTGTTTGTGCGCGTATATGTGCGTGTTCTGTTACGTAATGTGAGGGTCCCGGTTCGAGCTCGTGCCCTCCGACAAGTCCCTCTTCGCCCCTCATTCCCTCAAGCCGCCATGCGCGGGAAAACTGCATGTTGGTCACTGTTCCGATGACGCGCGCAGGGTTCTTTCGACGGGCGCTGCTACTAGTCGATAGCGTCACGGCCAGTGCGCCTGCGTCGTCCCGCCACCACCCTCCGCATTTGTCCTCGCTCCAAAATAAGTTTTTGTTCTTCCCCAACTTTTTCATTGGCCTAGATGGCTACTCGAGCTCCACAAGCCTCAAGGTCAAAACTGTGGCTATTTTAGACTCGAGTGTCATGTGAAGTTTTCTAATATATAAAGCAAGAAACATGAGTAGTAACGATCAACATACAGCTTTTGTATTTGGAAAGATATATGCATATTATTGACAGACATCCTACTTCATTTGTAAAATTAAAAGAAACATTTTGAATTTGATTTCTTTTTGAGAACACAATAAAATTTACGAGTATTTTTTTATGGAAGGTTAACAGATGGTAAGTAACTGGCAAATTAAGAATGTAAATAATAAAATAGGAAGATGTCAGTAATCGGAGGAGAAGAAGGATGTACGTATAAGAGTAATAAGTTTTTAGTACATTTGATAATCGGTAATATGTAGAAAAAATAATAGATGAATATAGAGATAAATATAATCATCTTTTATAACTTCTCCGTTCATTTCTCAAAAAAATTTCCAAGCAATATACATCGATAAAGTATAAATGCCATTCACTGTGTCAAAGCTATTTGATAAATCTGCGGTATCAACTTTTGACTCAGTCCGAAATTTGATTTTAACGGAAAGCACACAACAAAAATAAAAACATTAAATATAATATAATATATAATAAAACCTTGGGAAGTCCTGTGAAACGCAGTTCTGCTTTAACTTACAAATAGCTTCTAATTTTGCGAATGGCGTTCAAAGGCTTGGAAATTCAATATAATTACAATATTTATATAGTCCTTCAAGCCGGATTAAACCACCGACCACTTAAGAAAGGTGTAATAAAGCTAGCTAGGACTTGAAGAGAGGATACAGCTTACCGCTTGCTATAATTAGCTAACAACGACAGTAAGTAAATAAAAAGAAGTAGAAAAAAAGTAATTCTGAAAAAAGCTAACGGGTAGAATTTATATATATATATATATATATATATATATATATATATATATATATATATATATATATATATATATATATATATATATATATATAATAAAAAACTATAAAGTGTTAAAAAAATTATATAAAGCTAGGGGCAATGTCGTGCCCGGTGTATTATTTTATTTTTTTTTTTCTATAGGTATACCCTATAGTGGACAAAATGCTTTGAAGAAAGCTACATGCTAGGATTCTCAGCATCATAAGCGCTCTCAGGAACAGCAACAGACCGAGAACAACAACAGACGAGGCAACAACAAACGAACAAACTCCAAGCATAGCCCTTTCCGTAGTTCTTTAAGTGACTCATAGTTTGTAAAGCAAACTGATTGTCACATGTGCACACTCATCCCATTCGGCACCTTCAAAGCGTACAGGCAGGATTTACAGGTCGAAGATATCCTTCCTGAAGCTCCGAGCTGTGGATGATGTTAAGACTTGAAGGCTTCTTATATGCTGCCCATTCCAAATGAATCCTTCTAACGACTTCATTTTTGAAGGTGTCTCCATATAATCGTACAATGTTCCAGAGATAGCAGAAACTCAGTGGTTGAAGCCGAAAATTGGGCTAGGTGGTGCGTCTTTGGGATGGCCTATATTCTGCAGTGGGACAGACTGTTCACGGTGATGATGAAGTATGCCATTCAGTTTTGAATTTACTCAATCGTAAAAACAGAGCTAAATAGAAGAAATAAGTTGAAGAAGTAAATATATTTTATTAATTGCAACTGCTATAGCTTTCTTTTTGACATAATAATTTAATACTGATTCAGATAAGTACACATATCATCTATTATAGTTACATGTAATTGATACAAATACAGAAAGCAAGTATTACAAATTAACTTTTTCTATAAATAAATGTATTACGTTATATACTCCAATTTGTACTATTTAAAGGTCACACTCCTATGACGTATGGTCCTATGAGGTATGACGTCGCGTCATACATATCTTCTGACATTAAATTCGAAACTATACCGCCGAGATTCGTTAAGTCTACATGGCTTTCAGATGAATTCGTTATATTTAGTGTATTTTTAGCCACTGTCATGGAGTATTCGGAAAACATAATTATTACATACAATTATTTAAATTTAAATATTTTTTTGCAACGAAGACTAGCGATTGTTATAATTTTGTTATATTTAACGACACTGACTGATTCGGCCAAGTACCACACGTTCGTAGAAATTCGCCTTATTAGTAGTAGCTTTGCTACGGAACTTCGTTAGGTAAGTGATGAAAGAATTGACGATCGAAAGGGCGCAGTGGCGAAGTGTTAACTTTCTGTGCCATTAGGATAAATATTGATATGACATTGGCACTTCAAAATAAGCCTACACATACCTTAAAGACCGGCAACGCTTCCGTAATACTTGTGTTATTGCGGAAGCGTTGTCGGACTTTACACACACAGACACACGGATGTCTATAGGCGACGTAAAGTGCTTCCCATCAGGCGATATACTTGCTTGTTTGCCCTCCTACCCCATAAAAAAATATGATTTACCCCATAAAAAATAATATAAATTCGTATTTTGAATTTGCGTACACACTGGGACTCCCTGTGTAGTGGCAGCCATGACACAAATAATTTCTGTATGAGACTAAAAGTGTAAAGAGTAAAACGACTGAATTCTTCCCATCTCCTCGTAAATCTTGTGTAAAATTTCTTTCATTCGGTTTGATGCACAGATGAAATGATAACGTATGACGTAAAGGCAAATCTACTAATAGATAACAAAAATTGACATCGTAATGGGATTATGTTAGAACATGAGGTTGGCGAATCCTTAAAATCTTTTAGCGCAAAATATTCGGTTCATTATGATCGGTCATCAAGAACCTATGGCAATCCACTTTTACTTTTTAAAATAACGATTTAAGCATATAGTACAAAAAATAAGGCTTGTTTTTTGATAAAAATAATATTAGATAATAAATACGAAAAAAAAACTGTTTAGAGGAAATATAGCAAAATAATAATAATAGCAAAATAAATATACTGACAAATTTTTCAGTTTGGTATAAAAAAATAATAATTACGGATTGATGACTAGGCAATCAATTTAAAATAAACAATAACGAAATAAAGTATTAATGTTATCAGTACAAATACACTCGTAATTTCTTCTCGTCGTGGTAAAAAGAAGTCAAAATATCGTACAAAATAACAATATCTCACTTGGAAAAAATCAGATTTACGATTTGAGGTCGTGAGTTTGTATCTTTCATTGGACTATTATTATGAACTATTTCCTAGTACAAGCATTATTATAACAACTTAGTTGCAATGGTTGACAAAAGTTCTAGTAATAATCTTTTTTTAAGTAATACTATTGCAATATAAATATATTGCAATAGTATACTGTTTTTAATATTGTGTTGAAAAAGTGTTTATTTACTACAGATACTAATACCGCGAGAAAAGATAGAAGAAAAGGTACATCATTATAGGGAATACTTGAGTGTTTAAAACCTTGGTTTCTTTAAGTCTAAGAGTCAAGCGCTAGTACAATATTTTAATCAATGAACCTTAATGCCCAGAATTAGAAGTTGTTTTAACAGAAGCCATTGGGGAAAGCGCTACGGTTGTGCGCGTGGTTGGATGACGCAGATACCGTGCTCATGGTTGGCATCTGTAACTGTAAGGTATCCGATCCACTGCCAGTTGTAGTTGGTCCGTCCAATTGGTAGGACCTTGTGTGTTTTTGTTAGATAGCTAGTAAGTTCCAAGTTACAAATAGACACGATCTCATACTTTTGTTGTACTCACACTTTTTTTTACGTGTTTTGTTACGTGTCAAGCTGTACCATTAATTACTGGATATAATTAATTCATGGTAAGTTTATTGTAAATATTTTATTATTGTATAAATTTAATTCATGCTATATAGAGTTTGCTTAGTGCAGTTTAGGTATTTTAATATGTCAAATGTTATTAATGTTTTGGAGGTATTCGTTTATGGAGGTGATGATCGTGGATTCAATAATGCAATCATATGAATAATTAGACAATTCATATTAATGTTTTAATACTTGTTAATGAACAACTCCCTCCAAGAAAATTGTAATTAGTCTTAATAGATAATTAAAAAAAATGAATGAGCTTTGAAATATCAACATGTTATTAATGATCACAAAATATGTAATATAAAAAAGTATATATAATTTAAATTATATGTACTTTTTAGAACTCTTTTAAATTTTTTCGTTTTTCATAACTGTAAAATTTTGCCATCCTTCAAATTGTTTTACTTTAAGCCCAAGCCATATTTGTAACTAAGCCACGTTTCTAACTTTATAGAAATACTTTTTCAGAGTTTCTGTCCCTATCTATTTTTTTTAGTATAAGGAATTTTTCGTAGTGGCACTCGTGAGACTAAGATTTTAAAGTTAAAAAGTAATATAAATGTATTATAATAATAAAAGTCATCTCACAACACGATTAAGGCTATTTCAAAATATCAAAGCCAAAGAGTGTTTTCAACAAACACATTAAAAAACAACAATGAAAGTTATTATTTCATTAATCTACTAAACATACATGTAAAACAAATATATAATATACATCTGATATGAAAAAAACGAAAACGTAAATATCTTCAGTGTCAATTACGCCGGCGTTGGAACGTCAAAATTGAAATTTAAAAGAAGTGTGAGTGTATATATATATATATATATATATATATATATATATATATATATATATATATATATATATATATATATATATATATATATGTTGCAATCGTTATAAATACATTGAGATCTCCATCGTACGTACATTCTTGGTATAAGCTTTCACAGAAGAAAAAGTAAGCAGGCAGCATTGACCGTGACGCGAATTATGCGAGCGAATACTTTAAGTAATAGTTTTTCTTTTCACTTTTAACACTTGACAACTTCATATAATGTATATCGAATAGAATCGTGCACTGTTGTTGTAAGCAAAATAACCTTTTACGTCAGAGTTCACAGAACAGATTTGCTGCTATTTACTGCTAGAATTGACTTCCTTTTCTTTAGTTACCATAATCCGCATGCATAGAGAATTAGGGATCGTAAAATGGACAGCAGCGTCAACCTGGCTAGTAAAAAACTAGCCAGGTTGACGCTGCTGTCCATCTGCAGATATTTGCTTCAATAATCGCCTAGTACGACACCGACAGAAAGATGTGCAGTGGCTTTATTCTAGTTGTAGACGTTCCGGGCAGACAGTAAACCCAAGATTTAGTCAAAATAGTCTCTGCTAATTACAACTATCCAAATTTTTTGCATTAGTATCTTACGCATGAGCTGCTAAAGGTAATTACTTCGATCTGAAAGACGTACTATGAATTCATTACATTTTTATTCTAACTATATATTAATAAAATAGCTTAGTTTCTAGACAAAAATGATACAACTATGGGTAATTATCTGACCATTGTTCGTGATGTAGACAGACAAATTATATATATAAATATAATATTTAATAGCTATCTATGTTCAGCCTAAGTATAATTTTTGTTGATTACAGTATTATTTCATAAATTTATTATTTGGAAAAATAAAGAAATAAAAGCGTTTAACTACTTTGTATTCCGTAAATTTATAAAGAAAGACCAACTATAATACACACACAACACACAAACAAAATTCATTATTTTATTATTGTTATATCAATATTCATAAAGTTTTTATTTTCAGTAAATCAATATTATTTTCGTTTTTTAAGCCAAATCATTAGTAAATGTACGTATTTATTTATTGTACAACCTAATAGTCTCTGTGCCAAAGCCGCTTTCGGTCGCGGGTGCAATCCCGCAATGTAGTCGTTGTGGATTAATATCTATTTCTCCAGAAATCGAGAGGCCCCGTGTCCTGTAGTGAGACATATATAAACTGTATTATCATCATCAACCGCCTGCAGCAGTCGACTGCTGGACCCCCAAGAAGCGCCACCTAGCCCAATCTTCGGCTACAAACTAATGAACTGTATACAAAAAGTATATTTTATTTTCACTATCTATATATAATTTACAGTAGTAACAAGCGTGGTGTTTTATTTCTCTGCCCTCTATCATAAATCTACCTATTAGAAAAGGACGACGACAATTAGAAAAGGAAAGTCACAACCGTTTAGTAGCACGTCGGTAATAGGGTTAACGTGCCAACGTCGGATAGCGGAAGGAAAGTTTAAACAAATGACCACTATCGGGTGCAAAAGAACCGTACCGTACCAAAAAATTAGTCAATCGACGACGTTCTTATTGAAACAATATGAACAAAAATGAAAAATTTGTTATTTTAATTTTATACGACGTATACATACATTATATATCTAATGAGGATGACCCTAATTACCAGTCAGGGAGATATCAACTTCTGGAGATGAAAGCCGCAATTACGATTTTGGCGTCGAAACAAATATTCGTATGATATAATTAATGGAGTCAGGCATTACTTTATGGAAATTCATTAGTTTGATGGAAAGTCAATACCTTAACTAAGATCTACGAAAAAAAAGTTTGAAAATGAAGGCAAGTGTTCATTGTGGGAAAGTGGTGTGCGCTGATTCGTGTACACGAAAAATTATTCCTAAATTTGTCTTTTCGCGGATCTTAGGAAGATAATTATTGACTTTCCATCTCATTCATATGACCTGCAGATATTAATTTGTTAAATCTTTAGTTTTGGACTGAAAATTAAGTTTACAATTCGTGGACGTAACACTTGTTGTCATTGTATGTTTATTTGAACAAATAAAAATAACCCAAAGATTAAAATGATTATGGGACTTTTCCCTCCAACTTACATCATTGACGTTGTGTTTTTCTTTAATTTTCATAATCTTATATTATTATCAGTTATTTTGTTTAATTGTGCTGGTGTATTGTGCAATATAGTTCGATTAAGGTGCATAAGCGAAGTGATATGAAATAAATGCGTGTACCGTAACTTTTTAAGTTGACTCAAAAAGTCCATAGAAGGTTTTAGTAAAATGGCCACAATGTTATCAAAACGTAACGTGATAAGCTGACTTGTTGCATTTCAAGAGATTGGATATTATTGCATATTACTTGACACTGGCATAATAGTTGTAACTAATTGCCATCAAAGAAAAGAAAAGAAAAAATGATTATGCAAATATTTCTTTATCATTATTTATTAATATATTTGTTGTGTGCTTCCTGGCACAGAGTAGGGCTTCATTTCTTCAAGAACCCTATTTCAGAACAAATACCAATCTGCGGTGAAGCGTAGTTATAACAGTACCACCCCTGAATCTTGACGAAGGTCAATATTCAGCAGTGGAATTAATGATAATGATCTATCGATGTATTTTATATTTATCTTAACATGCTTCAATTTTAATATACCTGATCTGTTGAAAAATGACGGCGACATGGTTCGCCACCCATCACGTTCTGATTCCCACGAGGGCGAGAGGCGACTAATGGAGAGCCGTTTCACTGCGATGAATGTGAGAGGAAGAATGGATGACTGTGGAGGAGGTGGGGAGGGTGTGCCGGGATCGTAGCGGATGGAGCTCTGTGGTCTCTGAGGGGTTGGCCCCTGCGGGGAATAGGCGTGAATATATATAAAAAAAAATCCTTCAAAATTCCCCATTATCAAATAGTTTGAAAACAATTTATCAGTTCAAAACGCTTATATTCTATCCAAATCCGTACAATCATTTTGAAGATTAGCCCTCAAGCACCCCTCCCTCCCCCTAAACACATCTCTTTTGTAATAAAAACTAAGTAATAATAACGTTGTTACTCAAGTCATGGACTTTGATATTAATTGTAAACAAGTATATTTTGCGCAATGTTTTCCTCTTAGCTCGACAAGCTCGATTGGAAGAGTGCACTTTTAGTGATAAATTATTTTGAAAATAAAAATCGCAAACAAAGCGAAAATTTTTATTTGTTATAACAAAATATAGTAGTCAAACTTAGTATTTATAACAAAATACAATAATCAGCAACTTAGGTCAACTGCTGGCAAGTAGCGTGCCGAGCAGTTTTGATTGGAAGATCTTTCTACGGGTCAAATTTGACTATAATGACTAAAAGATATTTTATAAAAAAAAAGATATTTTTTGAAATAATATTTCATTGTAATTTGGTTTCGATGAATTATATATGTACATACATATTAGATTAATAAAAACTTGAAAACTATCAACTTTCTTTTAAAAAAATCCCTTCAATATTTTATACACTGTTTTATTAAAATAAGGTCCCATCGATAAACATAAAATATCAATAATACGAGTAAAAAAAAAAGGCTAAGTCAAGAGTACTCTTAACCGACGAGCTTGCTTGAGGTAAGTAATGAGTGTGAAGGAAGAAGTAAGGGAAGTATGCCGAGATCGTAGTAGATGGAATTCTGTGGTCTGTGCCTACCCCTACGGGAGACAGGCGTTCAATGAAATGATAAAAAATGCACAGTGAACTCGAACAAATTAGCCTCTATAAGCAGATCTTCGGTTACACAGTCACAGGGCGGCAGACACGTATCTCCAGTCTCTACCAGCCGCCCTGTATAAAACGTCATTCCATCTAGCCTAGGAGATCTAGGAGTGTCCTTTACTAGGTTTGCAGAGACTCGGTCTCCATGCAAGCAATCGTCTTCTCTAACGGTTGTCGAATCTCCCACAAACGTGACACTTTTTTAATATACTCATTCTAATTCTTCCACTTGAATCTACATATAAATATAATATTTTTCGTATTAAAAAAATGTAAAATATGTATTTTGTTTGCTATCTGTAAGAGTGTTTTAGAAATTCCATTTATCAATTTTTTAAGTGTTGTCTTTTTTAAGATGATACACGCTGGTTCGGTCCACTGACCCAGTGACCTTCAGTATTGGACCGGTTACACCAGCTCGAACGTGATATCCGACTACTTTCCGCCCACAACCATATTATTAAAAAGAAAGCCAAATACTAAACACCAGCCGCAACACCTTATGCATAAGAATCAGTAGAATCATTACAAAAATCTGCATAAGCGGTTGGCTAAAACAGAAAACTATGTTATTGTTGTTATTATTCGTACTTTCTCAAGTGTAGTAAAGCGAAATATCTCTTCACAATTTTTTTCTAATCCTAAACCTTTGTTCTCGTATCGTTTGTATCGTCGTTAGTATCGTTAAAAATTAGGTAATAATAATTATCATTAATTAACTCAGCTGTAATGGTTCACCGCTAGATATATTATAAAATTGAGTAAGTGCTAAGCACTTAAGTTATGGTTGGATGGACATTATACAGTCTTTATTTTTTTTATGAGATAGGAAGGCAAAAGAACTGATGTGTGACGTGATGGAAAGAAATCAACGCCGCCCATAGACATCGCAGAAGCGTTGGCGGCCTTTAAGAAAAGAATAGGCTTGTTTTTTGAAGGTTCCAATGTCGTATCGGTTCGCAAATACGCTGGAGGTAGCTAATTCCATAGGGTAGTGGTGCGTGTCTAAAAAAACACACCGTAATTAAGACTAATAATGATAATACTATAAGAATCAATAAAAAACAACTGTCATTTAATTCATCATGAGAAAACCTGTATATATTTAAAACCAGGTGATTTAATTATTACCTGATTTATACCTGATTCAGTTAATCCGAAACGAATCCAAAATTGTTATGTATATATATATATATTATATATATATATATATATATATATATATATATATATATATATATATATATATATATATATATATATATATATATATATATCCCCACCCAAATCCTATAATCCAATATTGTTATCATTTGATCCACAGATGGCTCGAAAGCTGGTAACCAGCATAGCCTTAATAACTTCGTTAATCGTTGCAACACAAGGACAATTTTCTGATTCAGGTTATTCATCGAGTAAGTATTGATTTCGATGTTTAATAAAACAAGGTAGGCTTGACAATGTACATATGTATGTATTTCAAACTTTTTTCAATAAAATTTATCGACTATATTTTTCTTTGGTCGGCAACGATAAATTCTTTTGTTCGGGCACCTTTAAATTTGGGGCGGCCAAAAGGACATATGTATGTACATACATGAAACTACCTCATGATTAACATACGGTTTGTCGCCCTAGGTATCGTTGGAGCAATATGGTAGAAGTGGTAGTTTGAAATTTAATAAAATGTTACTATTAATTTATTTTAATACAATAATTATGATTTTTAACAGATGACGAGACAGCCTCAAACACAAGCGATGTAGATTCGCGAGAAAACGGCCCTGATCTAGCATTTCGATACCACGATCACAACGAAATGACGAGATATCTTCGAGCGATATCTGCACGGTATCCTAATCTCACAGCCCTATATTCTATTGGAAAATCCGTGGGAGGTAAGCATTACAATCCATATTCGTATATATGTTTCACTGACTGAAAATTATCATAGAAAACTTTGCGAAGTTATAAGCGTAAACGTTGTTTTATTTTAATTAGCACTAAATTTAATACGCAAACCTGATTACGGGGTCAACTTAACAACTCACATGGCACGAATTGTTTTCTAAGCCAAGTATCGCGGGTTCAAATCTATCATCAGAATTAATATTTGTCTAGTCCTTGTTTGTCCTTGTCATTTGTTTTTTAAAATCACGTGGTACACGAAATAGAGAAAATGTTTTCACGACACAATTTTATTTATTATAATTTTATTAATCTATATAAATAAAAATGAACGTTTCCTTGCATATCTGTCCTCTATATGTTCATTTAGGAACTTAGGTTTAAGCTAAACCATTCATCCGATTGTAATGAAATTTTGGTGTGTTGTATTCCGTACAGCGACGTATGTTTTAATGTTACTTTCGGACCATAAGACGCAGTCCATTTTTCTATGTAAAGAGGGAAATCTTATAGTCCAAAAAATTAGGTAAAACTTTAAAAAAGTCGCACAAGAACGAAGTACGACGAAGAACGCAGAAGTACGACGATTATAGATAAAGCGTGTAGTTAAATCGAAGATTTTAACACTTGTTTGAGATAACTTTCGTCATACCTTACCTTCCTGCCAAATTTTTGGGACTATAAAACGTACCTCAAATTTAGAGACGATTTATTGAAAAATGTTTCAATGTTCCTTCGAACCTTAAGACACACCCAACATTTGAGTTCATTTTTCTATGTAAAATTGTGCTCTTATAATCCAAAAAATACGATACCTGTTAATGAAAATGTTTAATACGCAAGATCGAGATCTCTGGGTGATGGTGGTATCAGCGTCTCCGTACGAGCATATGATCGGCAAGCCTGACGTTAAGTACGTCGCCAACATCCACGGCAACGAGGCTGTCGGCCGCGAGCTGCTGCTGCATTTAATACAAGTTAGTTTAACATATTTTGAAGATAACGGATCTTTAAAAAGATATGTTTTCAAAATGTATATAGCATTTAGTTTAGTATTGCTTTCCTGCCTCAATACAATGGACCCGCACTAATCCGACAAACGTTTTGCAGGGCAATGTCGGATTATCGAATTTGTCGTATTTTTGAATAAGAGTACCTTGTAATCTCACAAATTACAAATCAAAATAAAAATACAAAGGATAATAATGTACCAATCAATTTGTAAGGCTTTCAAATATTCATTTTTTTTCGTTTTAAGTGGTCAAAGCGCGAGACCAAAGCTTTGTCCCTTAGTCTTTTCAAAAGTAAAACCTGTACATGCATTATATTAGTAAAGATTTGCCGAATTTTTTATGTACAATCAACAGGTAGGTAGCGTATAGGACTACAGGGGGCGCCGAATTAGACAGGGTCCGGATTACCGCAGGTCCACTGTATTTTATAAAGAACTATATAGTTAATTTTACAATATAAACAGTATGTCACAAAGCGTTAACATTGAATTGTTTTATAACATTTACAATTATTATTTTAGCTAACGTAATTGCTTACTACCAATGTATGTAAATAAGACTCGTAAAGGAGCAAGTGTCCAGCATGCAGCATGCAGCATGCATGTATCTCTCCAGCATGCAGGATAGTTTTTTCGCTATTACCGTACACTATAAAAACTTATGCTTAATTTATAAATAAATGGTAATTTTTAATAAAACACAATTGAATTAGAAACGTGACAAATTCTAAAACTAGTTTCAATTTCGATCGGGGTTTAAAACCAGAAACAATTGGCTCAGAACTGTTTTTGTTTATTTTTTTTATAATACCTAATTACAGATTTTTTAAGTATATAAGATCCCATAAAACACTGCACAGTTTGACTGTGGGATTTTCGGTCTCATCATGTAACTTAAGGTAGTAAGTAGGGAAGTAAGTAGGTAATGTCAATGAAATGCTTAAATAACTTCTTTTTTTGTATTTCTTAGGTTCAATTCTTATAGCCGGGGGGTAAGTTGCTGAGAATGTACAGAAGACGTTTTTTTAAACATCGGTTATTCTGACCACTTTTAATAAAATATAATAAATTGTAAAAATAAAGACTAATTAAAAATTTTCACGTATACTATTATCTAAGTAATTCTATTTGAGCAAATATGGTACTTAAAGAAAAATTTTTTTTTTTCAGTACTTAGTCACTTCGTACGAAAAGGACCCCTACATCAAATGGTTGCTGGATAACACCAGAATTCACCTGATGCCCTCGATGAATCCAGATGGTTTCGAAATCTCCAAGGAAGGTCAATGCGACAGCGTACATGGCAGGTTTGTTAACGTTGTTGTTCTAATTTAGGTTCCGATTTATTGTTAAACTTCAAACTTACAACTCTACTGTTAATATATAAAATACTATTACTATACTGATATTATTGAAATTGATTAATATTGAAAGCAACATATACTTTGATTTTACTCCTTATATAATATTAGTTTACTCATATATAATAGAACTAAAAGTTCAGACAAACTAAATAGCTCATTGGTAAAGTAACAGCTTGCAGAATCAGTGATCGATTCGCATCTAGATAAATATACTTTTTGGCCCTTACCATACCACATTTGACAAGTTCACAACACATAATTTTTTTACTGAGAAACCAAAACTTAAAATTGCATCGATTTTAATTGGAGAAAACCATTATGGATACTCTGCGACTCTTGGATTTCTAGTGGATTATGTGCAACCCACTTTAACACTAAAATAATCGACGATTGATATTTACCTAGTTATACCGGAGGGGTAAAAATGACTTACTTCGTTAATTAATGTCGTATTTAGAGAATAGCAATTTTAATATTTTTATCTATCTTTCTTTTTTACTGAAAAACTTAAACAAAAAAAATAATAAAATATGTTTTGATGTTAATTGCTTTGTTTTCCACTTAGGTACAACGCACGTAGATACGATCTGAACCGTAACTTCCCAGATTTTTTCAAGACAAACACGAAGCAGCCACAGCCCGAAACGGAGGCAGTCAAGGAATGGATCAGCAAGATTCAGTTCGTTATATCCGGATCGCTACATGGTGGTGCACTTGTCGCCTCGTACCCCTTCGACAACACCCCTAGTGCTAGTAGGTCCAATATTTTACAGCCATTACATGTACATACATATATACGATAGTAGTTTAGGGGAACTCCCGATTTCTGAAATAAGGACATTAAGCCAGCACACTTCTCCAAGACGAATTAGCGGATCAGCCAGACTCGGAATAAAAACCTGTAGGCCATACATATATCTATTTCTATTTCGATAAGGGAATTAAACTCGCCACCATAGATTTTGAATGCGGTAAATTCACCACTTAACCATTTAAATACTTTACCTGCCTTTTTTTGTTAACATCATTTTTCTAAAATATACTTCACAAACAACTCTTCATTATATCCCCTTTACCAATAGTAATGTAGGGAAAAGTAAGAAAATCGGTATATCGACAAACTTTTCATATAAATATATAATAAATATTTCATATGTTCAAAATATAAAAATAACACAATATGGTGTTATCCATGAGTATACCAAGGTATTTACTGTTCAGTCACAGTTAATTTACGGCCTTTGTCAGCTTGGTTACCCTGAGTGACGCGCGTCCTATAAAACCATTGACGGGCTAAATATTGAGTTTAACAACAAAATGATATACACAAAAATGCATAAATAGATAGGTAGAAACGGAAAAGGTATATAGGTATAGTGATTTACGCGAGACTAAATCGGCGCTCAAAGTGTTCACAAACGCTCTTAATACCGAGCTCAGTAAACAAGCAAGATTACGAGCAATAAGACGAATGATTATCAATGTAACCGGGTACCTAAAAACTAGTTTATGTTGTGGTAAAACCTGATGCGTCAACTGCGCAGGATACCTACGTATTAAAACTGTTTATAAATTTATATATAAATATAGAAGAAACCAACTCATATGATATCCTCATTCGATGATAGAATCTTTTTATTACCACGTTATTTTATTACTACATATTATAATTTCCACGATCGAAATTGTTTGTAAAGTTGTCCTTTCTGTAATGTATACAATAAAAATTGTTACAACAAAAATGTTAAATTAAAAATTTTGCAAACTAATTAAATCTAGTAAGTAATAATATTGCATTTTTCCTGCCAAGGTACATCAGTGACATGTTGTTTTTATTTCATTTTCATAATGTCACGTTATTATATTGTTCATTTTTGGAGGCTTATTACTCAACATAGTTTAATTAAGGCTAAGAAGTGAAATGAAATGAATTTAATGGGTGTATTATGTCTTTTTAACTTAACTGCAAAAGTCCGGACAAGTTTTGCTAGAACGGCCACCATTTTATAAAGACGTATCGTGAAATGCTAAATTTACATTTCAAGATACTTGATATTATTTTACTTGACATTGGCAAACAATATATTTAATTGCCACCAAACTTCTCTGTTCTCATTTTTGAATGAGGCTTATGTCCAGCAGTGGAATTTAATGGCTGATTTTTTTTAAATTCAACTGAGATTTGAAATTAGAACCTTTAGATTAGATGCCAGTGATGTCAAAAAATCAAGTAACTATCAATTTAATGAGATCAGAATTAGAAGTTAAATTTTTATTTTTCATGCTCCTCCGAATAAGGAATATGCAGATCCTCCGTTTTGTGCTCCGGTGAGGTATTTGCTTTACTTCATTCCTATCTGTAGAAGCATTTATATACATCACATATCATATATCAATGATAAATTCATAGATATCAACTTTTCTTCTTAAATCTTTGAATCTGCGAGCATTTAGCCTAACCATCATGGCTATGGGGAAATCCTTACTATCGGTGAGACCTATGGTCTAATATTGTTTTAATATTGGCTGTTTGCTGGTAATAGCCTAAACTCTTTAAAACTCCTGGTACAGGTGTACAACAAAAAGTAGATTTCGGAATATTTTAAATACTACAAAACCTCTGAACTAAACATTAAGGACCATTGAATTATCCTACTCATACTTCTAAGCCAATTCTATTAACTAGCTGAGTGGTCAATATCAAGAAATTGATAGGATAGTATAGTGGCAAATATATATAAATAAATAGTTGATAGTATAGTCGCAAAGTAAAAAAAAATAAAAAGTAAGCAATCCTGTGTCTTAATAAAAATTTATTTTTTAAAATAATATCCTAATAATAAGTTATCTTACTGGAAAGCTGGAGTGGAGACCGCGTCTTGTAAACGTTATGTGAGATGCGTTTCGGTCAGATGGAGCTACGATAAGTGCAAGGCGGCTTGCAGAAATTGAATGCGTGAACACAAGGTTTGGGCTATGAGATGTCTTAGGGGAGATCTATATCTAGCATCGGCTTATAGGCTTATTTACGTATAATTATACGTTAGTAATAGTAATTAAGATATGTTGAACAAGTATCTACCAAGTTGATGATGAAATGTATCTTACTACTATTTATCTAATACAAACATTAAAATATGACACTGCTTTTAATCGATTCTGTAATTTATGTTTTTTCTTCGTTACACATGTCCCCTAAACGCAGTCTTCCAAAGCTACGGCAACACCCCGTCTATCGCGCCTGACGATGACGTATTCCGTCACTTGTCACTGGTATACTCCAATAACCACGCCAAGATGTCCCGCGGCGTGTCCTGCAAGAGCGGCTCCCGAAGATTCGAGCACGGCATCACCAATGGCGCCGAATGGTACCCACTGACAGGTGATTACTTTTGTCTAGTTTTATTTATTTTTTGTTTTACTAAAAACCAGCGCCAGATGTTTTAACATAAGACTTGAGCTTACGCTGAGAAAGAGTCTTTCTGTAACACTTTCATCAAATATTTTCAAAACGAGATTAAGCTTAAACGTTTATTGAAAGAAAAGTTTGGAAAAAGGAAATAATGGGAAAAAAAGAAGGAAATAAAGGAAGGGGAAAGGAATTGGGTCTTCGGATCTCAGCTCTCAAGGCACGAAATGCAGTAATACTAAAAATGCTAGCCCTTAACGACGATTCTGTAAGGGTGTGGCAATTCTCCGGTCGAGCCAGCCCATTCGTGTTTCCATGGCTCTTTTACTGTATGCCTTATGGCATTGACTTGCTCAAACTCTTTCCATTTTGTTTTATAATAAATGAAATCTATTTTATTCCTTGCTTGTCCATTAGGTGACACCAATCCATCTTCGGCTTTTAGTTTTCTTAAACTAATAGCTGAAGTTAAGGATAAGAAGATTGTTTACGAGACTAAAATATATCGTCATCGAGTAGCTCGTCATTTGTTCTTTTTGGGTATATAAATCGTTTTATATTTATTTTACTTATTAATATACTTCAACAAATATATTGAACCGACATAATCGTGTATACTAATCATTGCAATGATTATAGAGTTTTTTATTAATTGCTTGGGTAACTCAAAACGTAATAAAATTAATTTTAGGTGGTATGCAGGACTACAATTATTTATGGCACGGTTGTATGGAAGTAACATTGGAAATTTCATGTTGCAAGTATCCACCAGCGCATGAGCTGCCTAAGTATTGGATGGATAACAAACAGGTATTGACATTGGCTAAAGGCTATTGAGAAATATTAGATATTTACTTAATAAGTCGCATCGTCCAACTCCTACGAGAAGAAATAGTATAGTGGTAGCCTATTCTATACCCATACTCACGCTAACCCGTATTAAATTATGTACAATATAGATTGTACAACTGATCATATTGTGCGAACTTGTATTAGTCATCACTATCCTTAATATAATGATTTCACTGTAAATATGAACATAACTTAATTTTATTTTTATAATATAGGAAGGCAAACGAGCAGGCGTGTCACCTGATGGAAATCAATCAACGCCGCCCATAAACATCCGCAGTGCCATAGGTAGTGCAAAAGCGTTGCCGGCCTTTAAGAAAAGTGTGATTAAGAGAGAAGGGAGAGGTTGGGCTTTCGGAACGCAACCGCTCACCGGACTAAGCGCGGTAGCTAAGCTACGACACAGACGCCGGATGTACCACTCTCGCAGCAGTGGTACATCCCCGGGCGAGCCGGCCCATTCATGCTAAAGACAAATAATATGCGGGGTGATGTTAATTTACAAATTTGTTTTAATATTCTTTATTAATACAAAGTACTAGTAATCTTACCATTACAATTTTTTTTATAAAAATTGTACGAAAAATAATAGCAAAGTAAATAAAAGTATAGACAATGATGGAAAAATTTTAAGAGACGAATTCCAAGGGTCAGCTGGTGAGCGTATACCTACAACACCGCAAGCGACTCGAGCCCCGGCGTTACCAGTAGTGAGTGATCTTTCGTCCCCACCCAAACCAAGATCGTCTTCTTCCTCGTGTAAAACTAAAGCGCGGCCAAGAATACGGTTACGGCCGTGTAATGATATCAAGCTGTCCACAAAATCAACATTAGCAACAGCAAATTCGTTTCCCACGAACTCAACGTTTCCTAAATCTCCAATATGTCGCTTTTCATGATGTCTTCCGCCATGGGTGTTGCCGTCTGGGTTGAAATGCGCACCGGTAGTGTAACAAGTTTCCGTGTCTCCAAGTTCATGTATGTGAAAGGCGTACTTGCCAGCATCTAGGCCCAATATAGATCCTGTCACTCTTAAGCCGTCTTCAGTCTCCGTAAACACAATATTACCAGACACTTTATCTGACACGAGATGGGCCACTGCTACTCGCGGCTCACCGTTTACTGCTAGATTAACACTTACAAATACAACACAAATAAAAAGATTAGCCTTAATTTTATTTTGATTCCCTTTTGACTTTACAAACTACAATAACAATATCTAAAGACGTTTCGTCCTTTAAAAACGGTCTTTTATTTACGATAAAAGAGATTAGATTTACTTTCTTATCGCACAAAGATAAGCTAATAAGAATTAACGTGATAAAATGTGAAATAACAAATTTAAATTGAGAAGTATATATTTGTAAATAATAGGGAGTGGTTTAAAATATGGGTATGGTTTTTCAAATCAAGCACGTTTTTATTGACGACCTACATTATGGGTAAGTGCTGAAGGTATCACTTTCGAAGTGATAGCAAGTTCAATCCCCCAATCGAGATAAATATTAGATATGGCTTACTGGTATTTATTCCGAGTCAATGTTCATTTATATAATATATATCATCTCGATATATAAAATATAAAAAAGAAAAGGCTGTATAAAAATATTTAAATGTGATAACCAAATCAAATAGTATGGGATGCCGTCAGTCACATAGAGCAACGACCTGCGCAGGGTAGCTGACAGAAACTTGCAAAGTAGAGCAAGGTAGCACACTTTGGCCTTTCTGAACTTCCACAAGCTAATTATAATAATAATGAAATCTGATGAAGTCTTAATTATTCAATTTGTTTCGTTTACAAAAACATACCTATTTATTAGCAGCGTGTTTGTTTGTATTGAAAAATCATTCAATTAATTTCCGAAATTTACTTCACCAATAATGTACGGACACACTAAAGGTACTGCAATATCACTGTCTTTTAATAGCTCCGTGACCGAATCGGCTAGAAAGCACTGGGCAGTATTCCAGTAGTAGTATAACAGTTACATTTTTTTTAGTCGCTGATAAAGTACCTAGCCGAGGCTCACCGTGGAGCACATGGGTTCGTTATAGATGAAAACGGCAACCCAGTGGAACGTGCTTCAGTCAAAGTGAAGGGTCGCGATGTCACCTACCACACCACTAAGTATGGGGAGTTCTGGCGCATTTTACTTCCAGGAACGTATCGTCTCGATGTAAGTACAATTTAGAAATCAAAAATATATATCTATATAATTAACAATTATATAAGGTAAATGGTATACTAAAATTTTTATTTGTAAGAAACATATTGAAGCTAAGGGGTTGAGATTATTCTATAGCCTTGTGAAGTGCCGTAGTGACCAGTTCAAAATTAAAAACGTTCTTATTACAGGTATCAGCTGAAGGATATTTGCCACAAAAAATTGAGTTCGTCGTTATAGAAAGCCATCCAACTCTCTTGAATGTCACTTTACACTCAGCCAAAGTGAGTACGGAGTTAAACAAAGTTCTGTAAATATATGTAAAGGCATCGTTTATATTGTAAATATTAATAGATAAAAGTTTTAAGACACTGTAAATAAATCTAAAATTTAATTTAACTTTTAACCTGTGTTTAAGACCAGTACCGGAGCTAGGATCGACCAAAAGCGATATAAAATCTTAACATTCCTCAAAATTTTCGTTTATAAATACGTTCTAATATAAGGTATCACTTGAAGTGACAAAATGAACAAGGGGGACGGGGTCAGGATCTAAGTAAACGTCACATTCTTATCACAAAATTCATTCGTTCCCTTCTGTTAATATATAAATATTTTTACGTATACATTTTTGTCACAATAGCTTATAATTAGAAGTGATAGTAAATTATAAGCTCTACCTCAATTGATTTCTCTGTATCTCCAATCTCAAGCGAAATAGTGCTCCTAAGTACTCTGTTGTCTTAAATGTTTTTGTTCTATTAATCACCATGAATCATTTACGGGCGGGGTTGTGTTTTATCTTTCCTAACGTGATATTTGTAGGATATGACGCAGCGTCACGAAAGGGGTAGGCATCTAAACAAACAAAATTCAGCATGAAGTTTTATGAACAATTGGGGTTGTATAAAATGACCGATTTCTTGCAATATAAATAAACAGTAGATAATGACCTAATAAATTTGTCGCATTGACGCAGGGTCACGTATCAATTGTGTTTTACACAATGCGATCATACCTTTGAGAGATTTTGATTAAATTAAAAAATAATTATTTACCTATGTACCACAATAAAAACATTTGCAGTTAGTTCCTAACCACTTCTGATTTCCTATCTCCGAAACTGGTTTAACCCCACTGTACAGTAACAATGGTATATTGTGGTTTGTAGAGCCTTCTGGTATTTGTAATGTTCAGGGGTTCGAGGTCAGCAGAATCGGAGCAACGTCGACCTCTTCTACAAACCTCGTGGCGTCCACCACTGCCAATTCGAACAACTTGACTGGCTCTTTTCTTCTTGACTAATTCTCTTGGTATACCTTGATAGTGAAAAACGTTTATAAAGTAAGAGATGCAATTTTATTCTTGAATAAATTTTAGATTCAAATAAACTTATGTTTTGTCTGTAAATTAGTTTAAAATATTCATTTTTTTTTTATATATATTCACGCCTATCCCCCGCAGGGGTTGGCAGAGACCACAGAGCTCCATCCGCTTCCATTCATCGCAACGAAACGGCTCGTCATTGGTCGCTTTTCGCCCTCGTGAGAATCAGGACGTGACGAGTGGCGAACCACGTCGCCGTCATTTTCGACAAATTAGGTATATTAAATTCGTCTTTAGTGAATCCCACGAGCCGCAAGGGAGGATGGAGGTCAGCCCCAGCAGAGCCCTGCATGCTGAGGTAAAGCACCATAGTCCCCGGGGGAGCCCGACCCCGGACCGATCGGCACGCTTACGACTAGGCTCGCCCCTAGCCACGCATCTATTGGCACGGCAGACCGTGGATTGGCGGAGAGGAAGGGAAAGGATAGAGAAGAAAGGAAGGGGCAGGAAAGGAAATGGGGATTGGGGGGGTTACCAGACTCGGAATAAACATTTAAAAATCCATATAAATATTTATTCCGATGCGGGAATCGAACCCGCGACCATTGACTCCGTGGGCGGAGGGCCGCGCCACTGAGCCAATCGGTCGTAAAATATTCATATGTGTGTTATAATCAGTGGAACAAAATTTAACAATTTCTCTGTACAAATTGTAGTAGTTGTCTTCCTACTTCAACAACCAAATATGATACGTGTTGTAATTTGAATTAAACAGGTAATAATAATTAATTTCCCAAAATTTCATTCACAATATTAACTCTTTTGTTTACCTATTGACATAACACTAACAGTAACTAGACAAAATTTGAGAACGTAATCTGATTTTTTAAAAAAGAATTAATTATTTATTGTAATTAAATTATAAGAGGTTTTCAATTTAATTTCTTAAACTAAATTGAAACTGAATGGAGTCGACTGAATTGAGATATTTACATGCTAGTTCCCGACTGCGTGATTGAGCTTTGTGTTCTCTCTCACAAAAGTGCTAAGCTTAATTTAATCTCTATTGATACTTACATTACTTACTTTATTTACATTTCTAGATGGTTGAGGGGACATGACTAGTTACACCATACCTTCTTTATTTGTATTTAGTGAAAATAAATCAAAACATAACAAAAAACAATACTTTTTCCCTGCTTTGACGTAGGGGACTAAGAATCAGAAGAAGAAAAGTGTTATTTCTAATATGACTCATATTCAGAAATGATCTATAATATGTATAGATAATATTGTATCGGTGAAGGAAAATTTCACAATTTGTAACTTGATCAAATTTGTACATTTTTTGTGCTTTGTAAATTAAATTATTTATTTGGTAACTGTATTTATCTTTTTATTGGAGTCAATACTAAAATCAAAGAGCTGGTGGAAGGGGTAAGCTTATGTTATTACCTATATTGCTTTAACCTCTTTTTATTTATACTAATAATAATTAATACGTTTCAACTAACAAATATGAAAACTCGATTAACTATTATTAATCGAGTCTTCATATTATCGATTCATATTATTATAAACCGAATCATATAAACCCGAACAATAAATCATAATATTGGAAGATTCATATAACTAACAAATATGTTAGCTACATGAATTCACTAATATTTGGGTTTAAATTTCAGGTTTATGAATAATTTATAACAAATGATTATTTAGACTGAAGAATTGATAATTTAGATTGCAAGGGGTAAAAAGTTCAAAAAGTTCCTAGCTTATAGTTCTAAGGTTTCAGATACGTATTCCAAAAATTATCTAGCAAAATATTTGACGCAACACTGTTTGTAACTGTTGTAGTCATATATATTTTAAACTCAACTTTTTGTGTTACTTATGTTTCAGCGCATCGATAGTGGACCGTACTACCGGCCTGTGATTGGAGCATCTAGACCCCCACCACCAGCGCCAGGATTCTTCACTTCCATAAGCAACTCTTTTCAAAGTATCGTTAACAACTTCCTCGGATAGAATAAAAGTTAATGTTAACTATTGATGTAAATGTTTGTTGAAAAAGACACGAACTATTACAACTGCTAGAAAGTAAGCTGGTATCGCTATTTAACTATTATAGAATAGACAAAAGTAATAAAAAGTGTTACTTGCTTCACTTCTCTATCGTAAATTGACTTTTGAGATCTCATAAAACAATATCAAAGACGCTGATACATGCTTAATACTTTGATCTATAAGAACTCTTTATCAACTTTTATTGTAGTGTGTATGAGGCCTAATCGATCGTCCAGGAAACTGCTCTTTAGATAATGATAAAAAATTAAAATATATAAATGTTTATTTTCCGTGAGTTGTAGATAATCCATTACCCTATTTTCAGATGCACGCATATAAATAAAGGTAGATATATATGAATAAAAAATTATGTAGTAGTAGTGAACGTTTTAACATATTCTCTACTTTACGGACTCTAGAGAAAATTTTCTTTACCGCTGACCATATATATAGCAGTGACTCTTCTTATATCAGTTATTATTTTCTGCTACTATACTTAGCTCGGACTGCTATTTGCAACTAGCATTAGAAAAATTAAGGTTTTAATTTTATATACATCTGTAACTGGAAAACCCGTTGATTGTAGTTTACAAGTATTGTAATTACGTAAACTTCGAAATATAAGAGTAGTTTATTCTAGAAGAAACATCAAGAGTAGGAAAATGTCTCAATAATGGATGTTTGCCTTGTATTAATATGCAAATTTGATTTAGCCGAATAGCGTTTCCGTCTATTTCTCAATAACCTGGCGAATTTACCAGAGCCTAAGCGGCTCGTTCATTTTATTTTTCATGTCATAAACGAACAGACATTGACTAAGAAAAACATAAATAACTATTTATCCCAAAATTCTTAAATGTCTTTAATTGTTGGGACATTCTAAGATAAAAATAATAGTTTCATAGACAAACATAGATAACAAATTATTCCAATTTTCTAAATTTCATTGCCTTCAATGCCATCAATAGAGTACAGCCGCAAGTTGTCGAAACATACAAAGATAATCGTTTCAATAATATTACACATTTTGACGACAACATTTATTCTGTTATTCATATATATAACTCACATATAAATATATGTATATCCCATCCTATTACACTTTTCGTGAAAAGTGATGGTCGCCGGAAGTGGTAACTCCCGATGGTATTTTCTAAGTTTGAAAGATTGTTCTGAATTAATGTACCTCTCTAAAGAAAAATTAAATAAAAAATTGTACAGAGATTACTTTTTGTACAATCATGTTTGATTACCCCGACTGCCCATGATTCTTTCTTGGGGGAGTCTGCTGGACCAACTGAACGCCAGTGTTTGACTATACAACCTTTTAAAGTGATGACCTGTGTTTGTACCACAGAGGGCATAATATGCGTAAAGTCTGATACAACCGTTGAAATAACAGCAAAGGTTCCCACCAACTTCTTTATCACTTAAGCGTGGACGAAATGTATAACTCGAGTTAAGTACAATTATCTCTAAGGATACGCGAATCACCTATTTTGAACAACTGATTGTTGAAGTTTTTTGGAATGAGAGTGAAACTAGTTCTTTGAAATCGTCATTTATTTATTAGTTTAAGCATGTATTAAAATACATGCTTAAACTAATAAATGACTCTAAGGTAAGTAAAAATATATGAGAACCAACTTTCTACAGAATAACTTACAGCCATGTGAAGTTTTCCAGTGCGAAGGTTAAGCGCTACCGTGTCATTAAATGAAAACTGAGCTCAGGAGCATTCAGATATATGTCTACATATGTCGATTACACACTCTTCCTACCTTACTTTTATAAACGGTATATGAAACAAAACTAAGTAGCTCTCTTTATATTTAATTTATATTATTATTGATATTTTGCAAAAATATGTTCTGCGCACTAGACAGTAATCATAAATTCCATTAAAACAAATAGTTGCAGCCTCAATATTTTAAGTATGAACTGTATTGTATTAATTTTAAAATATAAATACTATGTCACAAAGCGTTAACATTGTATTGTTTTGTAATATTTGCTGTAAAGTCATTTTCAATATGGCGGTACAATACACGTGCACGAGTATTATAAAACAAAATACAAAAAGTAATCATTATGTTACTTGTCTCACTCCGCAGAACAATATTCTCAACAATCCAGTTCACAGATAATAATTCATAAGACGATCATAAAATATTTTTTTATTTATTTTGTATTTTAATAGCAGTGCACAGTGTAATTTAAATTCTTTTTAAAATTGTGTCATAAAATCAAAGGTAAATAGAAATAACATTCTGTGACTTATTTTTAAATAACAAGACTGTACATATTAAGTGTAATTTGTTTTAATTTATAGCGTTTTAAATACAATAAACGTCTTAAATATGCATATACTGATTTATTTCAGTGTAATATCTTGAATTTGATTATTGTTATAAAATTTTGTCTTGCCTGCATTCCTTTATGGCAAAATGATCTAGTGCAAATTTATGTTAATAGAAAAAAATATGTATAATATTTTTTTTGTTTAATTAACGATATCATCACTTAACAACTTTCTTTCAAAGTTAGTTTTTATTAGTGTATTATAGTAATTGAACTACAGCAGAGACCGCGTCTTATACAAAATAGTGAGGAACATCTTTTAAACAGGTGGAGTGGTGAATTGCCCAGGGTGGTTGACAAAAAACGGGTTACATGTCGGTGAAAACGGGGCTAAATGATACGCCTTGTGGAAATCTTATGTCAACATCAAAGCTTTATCAACCAACAAATTTGATTTCATCACATGCGAACCACCAGTGGTACACGCCGCCAGATGAATAACATTCGCATGTGAGCCAACGGTGGTACACGCCGTCCTTAACGTATTAAACTGCAAATGTTGTTTGAGACCATAGTACATACATATAAAGATTTATAATATAATTTTAACTGAATAGGCTACCTTCAAATTACTAGTAATTGTTAGTAATATAAAACATGCATGTTGATGAACATAATACAAAATGTGAGCCTTATTATGATGGGCATGGATGAATGATGATAAGCGAATGGAACGGCTCGACGGAAGAAGTACACCTTTACATAATATCGACGTTAAGTGATAGCATTTCCCTATATCTCAGACGTTTCGTATAGTGAATTCCGGAATCCAGAGGCGCTAGCACTTTCCCCTTTTTAATAGGTTTTTTCTCTACCATTACTTGTTTTCTTCTTTAACTATTCACATTTTACCCTTTAGGAAAGAAACACACGCTGCAATGTCTTTGGTGTGTTATGTTCCTATACGAGAAATATTTTCTACTTTTTATACACAACACTACAATACCCTCGAAAAAACTCGATCTTGCATACGCCCGCCCGCATCAGTTGACACGCTTGAACGTTTACTTATCTCTTCCATAAAAAAAACTTTCAGATTTTCCATGTTCAATATTTTTTAAGGAAAATATTTGTCAAAATCTAATAGGAAGTGGAACTAAACATAGGTAAAGAAATTTATGTTATTAAGGTCTCCTATTGTTTTTCTTTTGTACAACCTTTTAAATTGTGTTATTGTATTATGCGTGTCACACTAAGTATAACACAGTTGTTTAAACGAACACTGATAGTATGATGCACCATTTTGTCAGATATAATTTGGTGACAAAGGAGTAAAAGGAACAAACTAGTCATTTACTATGACTAGTTAACCGAATATTGGTTTATAAAAACTTATGTGGCGATCGATTAAATTTATGCAGTGAGTATTACTATTATATTTAGTAGAATTTTAATGTACTGTGCAATATTTATTTTTTCTGTGACATGATTCAATTTACAAATACTCATTTAAATGTGTTAAGCAACAATTAGTAGGTACTTATGACGGATTCCACTTCTAAGAAAAACTTCCGTAGTAGTGGGGGAAAAGTTGCCTAGTCCCATTGAAAAACGCTATATTTATAATATTTGTCTTTATAAAAATATCTTAAATTTTCATAACATTTCAATATCATACACAGATATTTATAAGTATTTGTATTACATTAATTATTTTTATTTCAGGTATAATCGATAAAAAATATTTAAAGGAAATGCTGTTTAAAATTATATCTACAGTTTATTTCACCACTGTTATCACTGCGTTAGTCCCATCGCTGGAGACAAAAATAGTTAATACAACTAGCGGGCCGATCAAAGGAAAAGTAACCCGCTGGAAAAACACATTTTATTACTCATATGAAGGTATACCATACGCTGAAAGTCCCACAGGAGATTTGCGTTTTAAGGTAAATACTTGATTATAAATATATGTTAAAATATTTTTAATGGACTGATTTTACTTCTTAACTATAATACTTTTAAAATAGACTTACTTACTTATTTTTTTAAAATAGAAGTGATAGGATTATCTGATGGTAAGTGATCAACGCCGCCTACAGCTGCAACAGTGAAGGCACTGCATTTGCTTTACCTATCCTCTTGGAGGAGGGAGTATGATGGCTCCGAATCACTGAACTCATATGGAAAACTGTAACGTAATAAAGAAAAACTATAATAATATACTTCCACTTAAAGCCGATTTTATGAGGGTGTTAGAGCCACAACATGGTGATACCGTTGTTAAAACAAAGTAATAAAATATCTAAGTAGCAAAATATCTCGGTTAAATCGGTTTAAGTTCCAATAGTCAGGGCCAAAAATAGTCGACCAATATTTGTACCAATATAGGATCGACAAATCAACAATTTGGCAAGTTGCACCATTTACGCATTAGCTTTACTATGTTAATTACATGTGTCAGAGAATTAATTTGATAAATCATGTAGATATGTAAGCCATACCACAAAAAGTTTATTATCATTTAATAAATTATAATTTTTTTTTTGGACGCTTCTCGCCCTAAAGTATAAATTAAATCAATAGTATGGAAATAATAAAGTAACGGAAGTTAACTATAGTTTTCACGCAATTATAGAAAAGCACAATATCGAACAGATAAATAATATCATTATATTATTTACCCCGAATATCTGACCACAAGTATCACACGTCCGTCAACACCATCAACGATTTGAGCAACCAGATTGACAAACGCAGTGGTACACATGATTAGCATACCCTAGAACCTGGAAATAATTACAATGGTTATAACCCCATCTGTCATTCGGTTAGAGCCTCGTATTCTCTGGCTCTACTGCGGTAATTAAGATAACAAATTCTGGGTGCGCCATTTACTTGTAAAAGGAAAAAGCATTTATAGTATGTACTAATATGCCTACTTACATTCAGAAAAACGATTTTCTTTTAAATATATTTTAATGTTTTTTGATTTCAGCCCCCCGTGCCAAAGAAGCCATGGACACATGTTTATGATGCAACACACGAAGGTTTTGTATGCCCACAAAATGAATTAAAATATAAAAGGCAAAATATGGATGAGGATTGTTTGTTTCTAAATATTTATGTTCCTGCAAACACAAAGAAAATGGATTTGCCGGTTTTGGTGTTCGTGCATGGCGGAGCATTCCGTATATTATCGGGACATACCGACTTACTTTATGGGCCGCAATTCTTTTTAGAACATGGCATAATTTTCGTTACTATGAACTACAGGTGACTTAAATTTAAAAAACAGTATGATTTTTTTATCTTACAAAATTGCGTTTTGTTGAACTAGCGACATATTTCTTTTATTAAAATATTAAAATATTTTAATAAGAAATATATAAAAGATTTCAATAAAAAAATATATAAAAGATGTCAATCTATCTAGTGTTGTTTTTTGACCTTAGTTTTCGATGTGAACACACTTTGTTTAGCTTCCATAGCTTATGCTTATTTCGCATACATGGGTGTCATGAGCGAAGCTAAACAATTTCGTTTCAAATGTAGCCTGTACTTGTTATAATGGAACCTATGAAAATTGTACGTACATTTTATAATTTTAATTATCATCTTTAATCACAGAAGCAGCCATTATGGGCGGCACCCTTTACTAGCAAGTGACAATTTTTTATACATATTTGTTTGGCACTTATTCTAGAGGAATGGATATTAACCGATCACGTTTATTTAAGAAATAAATGCCGATAGGCATATAGTTACCTGAATGCAGGAATTGTTGCCACGACCATTGACTTCGAAAGTGATAATTCTTCCACTGAACCAATTTAGGACTAATCCTATTTTCAAACTAGTTATACCGGCCTAAGATGGTCATCAGAGACCCGTTTCTTGTTCAACAGAAACACGCGCAAGCGGAGTTAAGGCGATAAGATGTGAATGGGCTCTCTCACTACCCTTTATCAGCACTTAAAAGACAAAAGAGCATAAATGAAATTTTCAATTTTTTAAAAAATTCTAAAAAGAAACAAAGTAGTGGTGTATATGCACATATTTATATTTTCGTTTAACTACTTTCGTTTAAGAAATTAATAGTCTAAACAATTTAGACAATTCTTGAAGACCCTTTTGTCTTTACGACCACAATTTAATAGATGTCCGTTGGAAGAAAAGGAAATATATTATTTTGAAACTTATTATTAAGTGGTGAAAATTTTCGAGATTCCAAATTTCAATTAAATCTATAAAAAGTTGGCGCTTATCTCTTTTTGCCTTTCAAGTGTCGATATGTTTTACACAAAACTTTCGTACTCACTCATATTAATATTTTTTTTCTTATTTTAGGTTAGGCGCTCTGGGTTTTCTCTCGCTCGACATTGAAGATGCAAGTGGTAATGCCGGAATAAAAGATATTTTATTAGCTTTGCAATGGATTTCCAGAAATATAGAGAGATTTAGCGGAAATCGGAATCGAATAACAATAAGCGGGCAGAGTTCTGGTGCTACACTAGTTCACTATTTATTACTATCCAAACAATCCACTGGACTTTTTCAACAGGCCATACTTATGAGCGGCAGTGCTATTTGCCATAGGTCTATAACAAGACACGCGAAAGATACCGCATTGCTTCTCGTAAAAGAGTTGGGTTTACAGACTAACGATACGCAACAACTTTTGAAAGAATTAAAGGAGTTTAATGTATACGACATTATTGACGCTGAAGTTAATATGAATAAATATGACGATATTGTCTTACGCCCATTTTCCCCATTCACGCCTAGTATAGAAATTGAATCTTCACATGCGTTTATAACTAGGCATCCACTTACAATACTGAAATCGGGCTTAGTGCAAAACATACCAATTTTAGTTGGTTTCAACTATCAAGAAGGTGTTTACGGAATCACTAAGATAAGAAGAAATGAAATACAACTAAAAAATATGAAGGAAAACATGGAATTAGCTATACCATCTGATATAGAATATCCATTAGGATCGGCAGTGTCTAAGGCTTTAGCGAATTCGATAAGTGAATTTTATTTCAAAGACAAAATATTATCTAACTTTACATTAAACAACATTCTTGAATTAATCACAGATTCTCAGTACATTTACAGCACACATTCTTGGATCAATATACACACACGCAACAATAACAGCAATACTGTATATTATTATGGTTTTAATTTTGATGGCGATTTGAACTGGTCGAAAATTAATTATAAAATCAACTTTCCCGGTACTGCACACGCAGACGAATTGGGCTATTTGTTTGTTACCGAAGCCACTGAACCAATGTTAAAAAATATTAATTTCAATAGTAGAATTGTGCTAAATATAATGACTACACTTTTCTCAAACTTTATCACATACGGGTAAGTACCTAACAGTACTTTTTACATTATATCTTAATATTGTTATCAATTAACGCTTGTCTGTAAAATAGTTAAAAGACTTTTCAATAATACAGTTGATTTGTTCAATTTTCTTATAGATGTACATTTATGTTACCAGTGACCAGACTGAAACATGACTACTTATTAAGAAGAATATATCGCTTAAAAGTATTGGACTAAATTTAGAATAATTTAAAGAAAATAAGACGACCGATTGGCTCAGTGGCGGGGCCCTCCGCCCGCGGAGTCAATGGTCGCGGGTTCGATTTCCGCATTGGAATAAATATTTATATGGATTTTTAAATGTTTATTCCGAGTCTGGTAACCCCCCCCCAATCCACATTTTCCTTTCCTACCCCTTCCTTTCTTCTCTATCCTTTCCCTTCCTCTACGCCAATCCACGGTCTGCCGTGCCAATGGATGCGTGGCTAGGGGCGAGCCTAGTCGTAAGCGTGCCGATCGTCTCGGGGTCGGGCTCCTCCGGGTACTATAGTGCCTTACCTCAGCATGCAGGGCTCTGCTGGGGCTGACCTCCATCCTCCCATGCGGCATGTGGGATTCACTAAAGACGAATTTAATATACCTAATTTGTCGAAAAATGACGGCGACGTGGTTCGCCACCCGTCACGTCCAGATTCTCACGAGGGCGAAAAGCGACCAATGACGAGCCGTTTCGCTGCGATGAATCGCAGCGGATGGAGCTCTGTGTTCTCTGCCAACCCCTGCGGGGGATAGGCGTGAATATATATATAAAAAAAATAAAGAAAATAACAGTAAACGTGTTACGTAGTATTTCTACTGAAAAAAGTGTCGTTAAATTTAATAATAGAATAGAATCACAATGTTATTTAGTAATAATAAATTGGACGTCTCATTCCCACGGTAGTCACGACGTCTCTCCCGCCTCGTACGCCTTCCCCCGGCCGCCGATAGGCACACGCGACAACTACCTGGATTCTGCGCACACGCTACAAATAGGTTAAAAAAAAATATGTAGACAGAAGTTTTCCATAAGCTTGTATTGAGATTTTTAATTTTAAAATCTAAAGTTTTGTAGTGATTGTGACTTTAAGGTTTTCCTATATCTATGTGTATCGTATGTCTAAAACAGCAACTTTGAAATGTTAACATTTTATGATTCTCAAAGACCGCGCAAATGGCCAGAATAATTATTTTTCTTGCTATTAAGTATATAGGATTACACCTAATCAATACTCAGAAATTGTTTGGATCAGTGTCCTCTGCTGTGACATTTTTGCACTTCTGAGAAATAACAGAACCGAAATAAAAAAATTACTCAGAAAAGCGCCTTGCGTTGTAATGTAAAAATACCACTATGTACACCTTACAGAACACCCACAATTATTAATTAGAGCATATTTCTGATATGTGAAAGTCAAAACCAATTTAAAATGTGAAAAGGTAAACTAATCATACGCCTTCTATTTTAATTCCAGAAATCCTGTCCCAAAAAGTTTCGCAAGCAACTTCAAATGGCCGGACTACGGCAAAACAAACACAATTCTACTGATAAATAACCATCCAACTGAAAGCAAATTTTCTTACCCTCTGGATTATAGATTTAACTTTTGGAATGCTATATACGAACAATACTGGCAATATGTTGAGAACGGCGGAAAATTACAGAAAAAATGCTTACCATAAAATAAAACCGATTCTCAATCTTACTTGTTTTCTTTTTCTTATTTATTAATTTAATAATATTATTAGATAAAATAGATAAATATTAGAAATAGGGATAAAAGTAAGAAGGAAGGGTTAGATCTTGCTTTGATCGTGCAGTAGTATTCAATCCGAAAGCTACCAAAGAATAAATTACCTAATGACGTATTATAAATTTAATCCAGGACAGAGAAAAGTTGCCCGAAAGAGGCAGCTGCCAAAATGAAGCTTCTTTTAATAAGAACTAGGAGTATATAAATTTTCAGCGTGTAAAGTTAATTTTCAAATAGTCTACAGGGAACAATTTCTCTGTAGACTATCCGGTCTTATCCGTACCTTTACGTGGTGAATCATCCACCACATAAAGGTCCGGATAAGACCGCAGGATTTCCTTTAAAAATAATTATACAACATAAAACTATACGGAATTTTATTTTATAATTATTGCCCATTTTAATTACGGAGTGGACAGTGTGCTGATATCGATTTGGTCCCTTGCAATTTGGAAGGCTGCAATGAGCGCGGATAGCTCAATGCGTTCACTACAGCCGCTTGCAAGTCGCGCCTCAGAATCCGCCATTTTGATTAGCAGTGATATCAGCACCTCTGGCGGCAATTTAACTGCAACAGATAAAACATTTTTCATCAATTTAAAGATACGTGTTTGTTTTATTCGTTACTTTTATTAAAAAAAATTAAAATCTGTAGCCGTTCGTTGCTGAACATATATCGTCGCCAGAAAAAGGGCAGATGTAGAGAATGATTTATTTGTTTTATTATAAGATTAAGAAAATAACTAAAGATTGGATCGAAAAATGACAGAATCCATCAATTCAATATACACTCAATTTAATATGTTCTATCCAAATACATTATGATTTTGAATTTTGGATACTTTTTCAAATAAACAAAAAAACAACTATGCAACAGGCATCCCTCGTCAACCTCACTCTCAACACCTTAGCCACCAAGATAAACAGTTGAAGGGGAAAACTGTGTATAACATAATTAAAAACCTCCCTACGATTACAGTTTGTGTAATAGAACACAAAAAAACGTGTTCTTAATGTATTTATTCGACAAAGTAATTATACATTTTGCTTATTGCGAAATTACTTGTCTGTGAATGAAATGTAAGCATTGAATAACATTAGACCTGTGCCAGCACAAGCGAGACGCTAAGACGAATGCCGAGACGCGCTCTCTACCCCAGGTTGAATACATTAGATTACGCGTTGAATAACATTAGACTTGTGCTGGGGTAGAGAGCGCGTCTCGGCAAACGCAGTGTGTAACGCCTCCCAGCTAGATGGTGCGACCAGGATTTCCGATAGGCTCGATATATAAATATGTGTTAACCATAAATAATAAAAAATACATAGATATTTATAAAGATAGTTATTTTTGATAAGCTTTTTGAAGTCAGGATATTTACTTCTCTCAATAAAATCCAATTAAAGCGATTTGTTTTTTGTCCAATCTACAGAATATTTCGTTCGTTAAGCCAAAAGGCTACTTGGGAACTTACTACTTACTAGGAACGCATGCATACATCGCTTTTAACGTATTAAGGCACACTATCTTAAGTTATAATTTATCGGCCATAATCAAGACTATGAAAGTGGTGCAAATCATACAGAATATGTTAAACAAATAATTATTTGTACGTACCTCTCTGTATTTTCTTATGGACTTCAGTCAAAATATCACCAAGTGCCAATCCTTTATTTATCTTCAATTCTTGTATATCTGTATATATAAATTTAGGAAATTGCAAAGGATCGATTTTAAGGTATAAACAGAATTTAAGTTATAAACTACAATAGTAAAATATTTATACTCGTTTAGCTTCCTTTTTGTAGAATTTTAATTTTCCAGAGAAAAAATACCGTATGTTATTATAAATAATAGGAAACAATGAACTGGGACCGACGAAAAGGAGTTTCTTTATTTTTCAAGCAGAGTGCAGGTGCCAGGCTTTGGGGGAAGTTTCACGTCATCTCTAGAAGTAGTCTTTTCCTAATCGTTACAAGGCCGGGTGGTAACTGGAGCATTTTTCGTGGGCGTAGCCGTAGTTTCAATCGACCCGTCCTAAGGGCGTCGATTGAAACGAGGAACAATATTCTTCTTAAACAGAATTAAAAATGATAATGATACTTATAAAGTATGACGGTTAGGGAACAAAACAATACTCGATGACAGCGTTGATTACTTTCCATCAGGGGAGACGCTTTCGCGCTTGCCTCGCAAATCCATAAAAAAGGACGGAACTAATTTATTACTTAGATATATATAAAAATAAATGTTTGTGTATTCGTTCGATGAAAGTTCGTACGATGAAAATTCGTATGGTTATTATTGGCACTTTTGTGAAGGTTCCTGGCATAGTGACCATCAACGCCAACCCACGCATAATTATTATATACATCATTGATACACTAAATTATTTTAAATTAAGCCCACTACTGAAAAAACAACGCCAAAGTTTAAAATAAAAAGGATACGTTTGAAACAAGCAGCGAAATCGTTTTCATTGAGCAACCAATTTAGTATGTTGTCGATGTCAGCGCGTAGCGGGTGTCCAACGCACGTGTATACGTTGTCCTCCGTGACGTCACGGTACGCCAGCCACGTGCTCTGCAGCGTATTCAACACTTTACGCATGTCCCCGCCGGATAGAGCCAGCAGGGCTTGTGTGCCGCCGTCCGTTAGCTTTACACTAAAAATATTGTATATCTTAAAAAAAAACAATTCAATTACATGTCGGCGTTTTAGAATTAATATCATTGTTTAATTATTTTATGTAATAGACAAAACTAATTTTATATGTATTTTGGCGCCATCGGTTGGCTTATATAAAATAATTATAATAATTGTAATTTGTGTAAAATAAATTATTTAGAATGATATAAAATTCATATAAATATGTAATTTGAATATTAAGCTGTATTTTAAGAATGATTTTGCTGCACTTTCATTTGTTTGTTAAAAATATTGTTTCTTTGTTAAAGCAAATCTATTTTTAGATACAATGTGTTGTGTTTTAACATTTAATCATTTCCTTCGAACTAGGTACGAGACTAGAGGCAAATGAATATATTTTTTAACATCATTTGCATTACGGCAGACCAATCTACAACATAAATACTAATAATCTACAATCTTAAGTTGTTTTGTAGATTTCCACTTCCTAACAATTCTTATTGATGAGTCCTTCCTGTGTGAGTGAGACTAATCGACTAATCTTATATATAGAAAAGATAGAAAGAAATCCTTCGATTACGTGACCAAATAAGCAAAGTAGCCCAATACGCGCTCCTTAGATTACGAGTCGACAAATTGTGAGTGCGCCATCGTTGTTTGTATGGACTAAATGAGCTTGCATTTTTCGACACGAAATCCGAAAGTGAAAAACTAGAGAGTCTGTTTATAAATTAGGTAATTAAGTAAACACTTAGAAAAAACAAGTACTTCTCCTTAGCAGCGATCTCCTGTAGCCTGGGTACTATCTGCGTATGCTGCAACGGCGCGAAGCGGAATCGAGTGCAACGCGACTGCAAGGCGGGAATAATCTTGCCCAGGTAGTTGCAGATGATGCAGAACCGAACGTTCTCTGTGTACTTTTCTATTACTGAAATAATTCATCAACGCATATAAATAACCAATAAGTAGACTTATGAAAAAATATATTTTTAAGATGTATTTAGAGATTTTCTATATACCGCTTTTTAAATGGAGATAACGCTTTTGTTCATTTATCCATTTATTGAGAAATAAAGATTTATTGAAATGAATTGTTTAGTTTGTGTTTCTTGTTATAGTTACATTTTACCGACCAAAGACAACGAACAGTTTTGAAACCCCGCGGAAGCGGTGGAAAGCGCATCACGACACCAGGGGAGAGAAGGATTAGAGCTCAAGACAAAACAGTATAAAAACATACAGGAAATAAAGACTTCAATGATTTGTTAGATCTCCATTAGAAACCACTTGTAATTCGTAAAAACAACATTATATATGACAAATAAAACTCGTTAGGGTAGAAATACATGGTTTATTATTGTTTTTCATTGGACACAGCAAACCAAAGAAGAAGCTCGTCTCTGTATTTTCCTCAAAGCTTTCCTGTTCATGATAAGAGGCTGTGCTGGTTCAATGGGCATCGCTGGTGATGCTTGATCAGTTTCATTTACACATTCAAGCCTATTTGGTAGTATGTTCCCATGTACGGCTATCAAAGGTCGTTGGATATTCATTCCCGAGACGCTCGCTATCAAAGTAGTAAATGCGTTGTTCACCTGAAATTAAATAATATTTCCATTACAGTCTTTAAATCGCGTAGATGGAAAATAACAAAGGAAAATAGATTAAATTGGTAGCTTTCCATAGTTAGTACAGAAACTAACAACGTTATTAGTCGTACCTTACATGAATAGGCCAGCTCGACGGGGAAGTACTACATCCTCACAGAATATAGGCGTTAAATAGTAGCGTTTTTCTATAATTCTGTTCAGTGAATGCAGGAATCTGAAGGCCCAACTCCTTTCCTTTGTTCCACACCCTTTAACAGGTGTTGGCAAAATGACCAGCGCTGTAGTTAACCAACTACAGCATTAAAGCTGACCCACGGCCTAATCTTTGGCACATTAATGTTCATTTTAAGTTATTCTGATATTGTAGTACTTTACTCTAATTTTGAGCTTAATTTTTATTTTGATTAGTTGTTTTGATATTGTATGTATTGTTACTTTTCATATTGTTTGTAGTGTGCCTTGCATAAACAAATTTTCCTTCTATTCCCTCACATTATACACAACCGTTTACATTTTTTTACCGCTTCTATCATGGGGAGTGCTCCGAGGAATTGTTTGGAATAATTCCCGCCGCCGAATTCCACAACCGCACAACTCGCCGTAAAGAAAAATTTCATCCCCACCATCTGGATGAGTGGCGATCTACTACGGTGCATTTCTCTCGTAACTTCTTACCACGCACCACCAGCTACCCTCGGCGGTCTTTCCGAATCGTTACAACAACGCTTCCGCGACTCCTGCGGTGTCGCGGTTGTCCATGGGCGGCGTTGATTGCTTTCCATCAGGCGACACGCTTGCTCGTTTGCTCTCCTATCCCATAAAAAAACCGTACTCAAATGTAAGTAATAAATTTACTTTTAGGTATGGTTGTGAATAACACCTTGGGACACATTTTAGTCGCAGTTTTTCTGCCACAAACTGTGCAAATGTGGAACAATTTACCGAGATTATGTCATGGAATCCTATGAGGTATTCAGGAAAAAAGCGTAGGTGTTCGTTAAAGGCTGGCAACACATCTGCGACGCCTTCAGCGATGCGAATGTTTATGGGCGGCGGTGATCGCTTACCACACGAGGTGACCCGCATGCTCGTTCGCCTGCTCTGCTATAAAAAAACTACGAGCGATGGTGATTACTTAGCATCAGGTTACCCGCTTGCTTGTTGTACAACCTCTTCGATAAAAAAGTAATAACCATTGTGCAATGATTATAGCAAGTCTGAGAGTCATCTGCATCAGCGTGTATCTAAAGTGAACCACTTAGCTAAATCCTAGATTTCTTTATCTAATATTATTATTATTATCATTTATAGAAGAAAACACAAAAAACAACACAAATAACTCAGGTCCACTTAACATCCAAAAAGCACGAAAGTTTGAGGTGATATTAGCGCATAACAGTTCAAGGCAATCCACGTTGCATTGTTATCGTCACCGTTAGTCTACGGCAGTACACGGACAAGGGCCTATCCCACGGCGCGCTACTTAGCCCAATCTAATACAAAGTGGGGGTCTATAGTCCAATACTTATCTACTCTAACGGTTGCCAGTTCTTCAACAGACGTATACAGCTCATTATCACTTCAGTTTGCATACTCGAAGAGTTGTTAGTGATTTATGTATAATTGTAATTTGATAACAACAAAAAATATTAATACCATGTCCCCAGTCCTCGCGGAACCCTTATAGCATTCCAACATATGTAGATTGGCAAACTGTTGCACGCAAGAAAGTCGCACAGCCCTTTGATGTTCCAAATCTGATTTGTTACCGAACAAAGCCATTAAAGGCTTCTTAGATTCTTGTTCAAAATTCTCTTTGATCTTTACTATCCACTCGTTTAACTTTTCGAAACTTTGCAAATTTGTTAAGTCGTATACAAACATCACTATCTAAAATATAATAAATATCAATTATTCAATTCTGCGCAAGCTGAAGTCGGGGTATGGTCTTGGTGGGGGAGCTAATTGGTGGTTAGTGATTTCTATAAAATACCAAGTAACCAACTGCTATGTTGATGGCGGAACACTTGAAGAGAGCAGTACCCTGGCCAGTCCTTGTTATCCACTTCCAGGTCGTACACTCCAGGATCTTCTACAGTCACGCAGTCACGTGCTCGCCATTTAAATGCTATAGAAGCCAAGGACACAGGGCGAAAGGCAAGTATCCTGCGCCATAAAAAAGAATCAATCACCAGAGAGGACACCCGAAACAAAACCAAGCATGTTTGTAGGCTTTGAAGCGGCATCCCCGTTAGCAAATTAGGGTACTGTGGGCTAATCACCTGCATACCTGAAATAACCCTGATTACAGAAACAGACACAATGACAAACCGGACCGATTTTAATGCGACGACCTTTGACCACCACGGACGACGTTGGTTGCTGAACATCAGGTTACCTATTTTCTCGTTTGCCTATCGCTTCCATAAAAAAACAGAACAAAAGATATAAAAGCGACACTAACATCGGACGCATACAAGTAGTTTTTCAGCATACTAGTAGTTAAAGCGTTCCCTGCCACGTCGCACAATTGGAATGGTATTGGGGGCCGCACCCCTAGGCACTGGCCGGCCCAAACTTCAACGCCTTGAGTGTTGCCTCTTGTTATACCTGCACTGGTGTTTCCCAAATATCGGTGACATAAACTACTCTGATAAGAAAATATAATTAGTTGATATGTGGCATTTCAAATTACATTTCGTTGAAGACATAAACCAAGAGTGAAATCTGTTTTCTGATAATATGGGAATTTAAGCTATTTTTTTTAAATATAGTGGTTACCTTTCAGCAATTATCCACTATTTGTAGGATAATTCTATTTAATCGTTTGCGTAGCATGAGCCACATTCGTGCTCTTCAAATTTCGTGTCAACAAAATCCAGTGTATTTGGCCGATACAGACAATCGACGGCGCGCTCACATTTTGTTGATACGCAGGCAATAGTGGCTTTTTTCAACACGTAATCAAAGGAGAGCGATAACACTATTTGTCGCTTTTCAATCTTATTTTTTCAAAACCCTCTGGTACACAAACGATTAATCTGATGTGATACAAAATCATTCACTCTTCCCAATAAAATATGTATGAAGAATTAACAACAATTACATAATAAAATTTTACAGAGGTATTGCAAATATGCCTAAAGTTATTAATTCCTATGAAGTATCGTCACCAAAAAAGTAATTATATAAAAAAAAACATTTTAAAAACAAAAGAAAAAAACATCACAACATGCATGGGATGTTTTGTCCACAGTGTTTCAAGTACAACTTATAGCCGAAGCCTAGAAAAGATTTGGCTCGTTTCAGAGCGGTTTCCGGTCCTGAGTCAGATGCTGGGCTACACCTTCGCCTCACATAAGCACTTCATTAAATAATGACTCAGGGTTGCTGCGGGGTTGAGGCTGGGCTGTAAAGTATGTGAGTCTCATCTTTATAGATGCGCTGCCTTAGTAGAAGAAAAGGGTCTTCATAGTCTGAGTTGTACGAGGTCGGCGGGTCGATTCTCCAGACACCATGTCATAAATGATATTATCAAGTGGGCTTTGACTTCCATTAGTGTACCTTCTGTATTAGAGCCTCCTTAGCTTAGTAGGATGAACGGGAAACGCTCGGACGGGATAACTTTATCCTCTGGAAGAAGGGCCGCAGGCCGCCTCATTTGGGATGCTACATGTCTGCACATACGCGCTGTGCCATCTGTCGAGCTCTATACAAGTCACAAATTCAACAAAAAGTGTAGCCACAGCCAAACACGCCAAATACTCAGCGCTAAAATCAAGTTATTTGTTTGTCCCGGTGGCAGTGCAGACCGAAGGTGGCTGATCATCGGGAACCATGACTTTTATTAACAAAGTAAGCTGTCGCCTGCGAAATAAAGGATTTGACCCTCGCTCTGGGTAGTTCCTTGTCCAAAGAATTTCCATCGCCATCCAACGTGACAATGCAGGAAGTGTGATGGGAACCTTTATTTAATAACAAAATGTAAAAGCACAGCTTTTTAACTTGCATTGGTCCATGCGATCCAAGTGTTATAAAAACCGAAACTTTTATACAAAGAGTAGATTAAAAAATATAAATCTTCGTGTAAGTTTTATTAAAAAAAATAGTGATAAAATGTTTTACTAACAATCACATACACTACACACCCACACAACACACATCGATAAGATATAAAATATTGAAAATAACTTACCTTTCCCGTTAATGGCTCACCAACAATAGTTATTTTAACACTTCTAGCCTGAATTTCCTCCTCATCGTTATCAGACATATTTGTTTTATGTAATAAGTATTATTATTTATTTTTTTCACTTCTATACGTCGTAATCTCTTTAGAATAAAGCATTGATGTGTAAAAATTCTATTAATAATTAACACCATAAATATATACAATAATAGTTCTATTTAAATAAGATGCGATATATCGCATCTTATTTAAATAGAACAAAATAAATATGAATAAGTTGGAACAAAGGCACACCTTAAGTAAAAAAAATATCCAAAGCCGATTGCCATAGAAACGAAGTATACGTATTTAGTAAACATACCTACTGACTACAAGATTTCATTACTTTACATAACTCAAGTCGACATTTTTACGACGATACGATAACCGCGATATAGACACGCAAAAAAGCTATAATAGAGCAGTTTCCCCTACTCATCTCTAGAAAAATACATATACTAATATACTAATATATATATATATATATATATATATATATATATATATATATATATATATATATATATATATATATATATATAATAATTTAGTTTTAAAGATGTTTTAATAGCCGAACTATGTTATGATTAAATGGACAATAACATCAATATAAACATCTAGTAACTCACTCCTTCGAAGTGCATTTTGTGCATCATTAGTCATTGCATCTGCTTCATCTAATATAATTAATTTTGGACCTGCTTTGAATATGGTTCTTGTAGATGCAAAACTAAGTATTTGACCTCTCACTATGCCAATACCCCTATCATCCGATGCATTTAATTCTAGGACCTAAAATGTTATAGACATAATTATCAAAACATATTTATATATATATTAGGTTTGGGGAAAATGAAATCCATTTATTTTCTCGGTAGATGGCTGTAGTGATCGACATCTCGTAAAATATCGATCAAATAATTTCAAGTTCATGCTCGTTGTCCAGGTGACATTTTACACCAAAAAAATTCTTTTGCTGTTTTTTGTTTGTTCTATTTTACAATTTTTCTTTGATAAAGGTTAAAATGCAAGCCAGGCCGCTGACATTGTGAATAGTAATGTTAGTGATGATAGTGTAATTACGTGCAATTTTCGTTTCGTCGATTCCGTACAGTCATTTTTGATGTTCAAGATACACCTCGCACAGACAGGCCCGTCGTCTAAATGTCGATAAAATCACAAAAATAATTGAAGTTGACTGGCATGTTAGTAGTTGTAGCATCATGTAGCACCAGGAGTTAAAAAGTTTTAAACCATGTGCGTAAAGCTGGATTCGAAAAGAAGCTCGATGTTTGAATGTCACACCAAGATACATCGAATTTCCATCTGCGAAGCCTTGACCAAACGGAATGAACTCGACCCATTTCTTAAACGGATGGTTGTCTTTCCATTTTTAAACGGAACGGATATCGTGTACAAAGCGTATTGAAGCAGCTCAAACGATGGCCAAACCATGACTAACGTCAAGGAAGGTTCTACTGTGTATTTGGTTGGACTTCAAAGGAATAATTTATTATGAGTTGCTTCCATATGGCCAAACACTACATTCAGATCTCTACTGTCAATAACTGTCAATGGGTGGAAACAGCCAGCATTGGCCAACAGAAGAGGTGTTGTTTCATCAGGACAACGCAAGGCCACACACGTCTGTAGTGACTCGCCAGAAACTCCATGAGCTTGGTTGAGAGGTTTGAATACATCCACTATATAGTCCAGACCTGGCAACAAGCGAATACCACCTTTTTCTCGCATTGCAAAACTTCCTGAGTGATAAAAAATTGCAATCAAGAGAAGACTGTGAAAATAGATTACTAGTTATGAGTTTTTCGCCAATAAGAACCAAGACTTCTGTGAGAAAAGCATTATGAAGCTACTTTTAAAATGGCAACAAATTATACAACAAAACGGTGCATATTTGACCCAAATCGAACAATCCGAAACATCTTAAATAAAGTTTTGAATTTCACATAAAAATAATGGATTTCTTTTTCCCCAACCTAATACAAAGAGATAATTATTTAGACTGATACATTGTTTAAAAAAAGGATATATTTGGTTCCAAAAAGTAGTATACAACTTTCAAAAATGTCACTTGCAATCATGCCGCTCCTTCATTCACCACATCCACAGCATTATCAATCAATGTGCTCTAAGATTTGCTGTTTGTCTTTAACCCTATTCATTATTTATAGAAAGGGTCTCTTCTAAAACTCATCATCAGACTGCAGCAGTCCACTGTTGGATGTAGACCAAGAAGCACTACTTAGGCAGATCATGGGCTTCACACATCCTGATACAACAACACAAATATACAAAAGTATAATTATCTTTTTGTGCGGTGGCTATCAGGTGACTTGCTTGCTTCTGCTATAAAGTAACATACCATAATTTATTTGTCATGAACACCTACCCCATTTTTTAGCCTTTTATTTAATGTTATAAAAAATATGATAATCCCAATGAATTTCTTACCATTGAATTAAACTGCTGAGGTGTATACATCTGCTTGGCACAAGCTAAAATTGTTGAAGTTTTTCCAGTGCCGGGTGGTCCATAAAATAGAAGATGAGGAAGTTGATTTTGTTTCATAAAATGACTTACTAAAAAATAATAGTTTAATTTAAGTAATTGTAGTACTTAAAAAAATTGTTTGTTATATTAAAAAGGAAAAGTACTTACTAGTATTAATAATATCATCATGAGATACTAGGTCTTTTAATTTTGATGGTCTATATTTTTCAACCCTATTTAAAACAGAAAAATTAAAATTCATGGAATAATTATCATATAATGAAATCCAACAACTATCAGAGACACAATCTAAGTGATGGCAAGATTGAGACATACCAGCTTTTTACATGACTCACCAGGATGGTTGATACTGATATGTTTGTAATATGTGGGGATTATTATTATATATTTCTTCCCTAATATTCATTAAGACCTTCCCTGTTTGTGGTTTATTTACACATAGAGCTTAATAATACTAAAAATAAATAATTAAATTCATTAACACCTGAGGCAGCTGGAGCTTCATGATTGATCACTCAAAAATTAAATATGGTGGTGCTCCTCAACACTAAACCTATTATTTATAGTATTATATATAATATGTATTATTTATATTAATAAAGAAATTAGTCTATTAATTTTATTTTCTTTTTTGCATGTTCAGGCTCATCTTTTTCATCTGGGGATTTCAACTGGTCTACTTCCCATTTCACTCTTTTTGGTTCCAGAGGATAATTTTTGCCCAAAAAAATTGAACCAAATCAACATTGGATCCTTCAAAAAAACAAGTTCATATATTTCTTAAAATGCTTTTGCAATACTTATGTGTTTCTCCATAAGGTGACAAGCTTGTTTATCTTCCTATCTCAAAATACAAAACTATTTACACTAACAAACAAATTGACCAGTTGAGTTATTTGTTCATCAGTATCAGTAGTAAGCCTCCATCCGTAGTTAAGAGGAATCCAAAGCTTCCATTATTCAATCATACTTTGTCGCAGAACATTTTATGATACTTGTGAGATTAAAATTATTTTCTTTTTGTTTGGTTTATATATGTATTATAATATTATTAAGATTTTAATTTTAGCTATAAGTAAAAAAAGGTCACGAATAAAGATTTTTCTATTTCTATTTCCCTACAATTATTTTATGAACTGTAATCAATTTTAAGTAAAATTTAATATCAAAATTTAACTTTAAACTAATTTTTAAAAATAATAATACTTTCTGTTAGCTTACCAAGGTAAATTTTTATTTTCTTCTCCCACTGTCATTTTAATGTAAGCCTTTTTTTGCTATATGTAATAACTTTATTAATTTGAAATCTAAAGCTAACCTCTAACGGCGCCAAAAATCGAAACAAATAAACGTCAAACATTACCCAATTTTTTTTTATGGCATCAGCTGATAACTTTTTGCCAGTGTCAAATTTTGGGAAGCTAATTCACTTTCATAATAAAACGATCAGTTTTACCATCAAGAATTATCCTAATTATATCAAGTTATAATAAATAAATAGATAAATATATGGATTATCATAATAAATAAATACATTACATGCGAATATTATTGCAAATTACAAAATTTGCAATGCTTTTATAAAAAATCGTAGGATACATTAGAATACAAGACATACGACTAGGCATTGGTACTTTAAAGAAATATAAATCACTTAGGAAGAACAAGCGGTCAAAATAAATGGTCTAAATTTGCAATTTCATTTTCACTTTCACACATTATTTTGAAAAATTCGCAGCCGAGCAAGATGAGCTACAATACAAACGTGATGCATTCGAATAATAATACTTGAATTGATTTTACTCCAGTAAACTTTAGAAAAACACGGCGTTGCACGTTATAATAATGTTTATATTTAGTTTGGCCTGTCATCGCCCAAAACTTATTCCACGATACACGAGGAGGTAAGTTCTAGGCAGAGCAGTTAAATCGTGGGAATATTTTATATGGCAATTTAATTCCATTCTGTAGTGCATCTTTTGCTGCCTTATCAGCTGTCTCATTCCCTTTTTTGCCAAAATGACTTGGAATCCAAGTAAAAGTTACTGTATAAACTAAAATCCTTTTAGTTTATCCTGTTACAGTTTTTTTTACGTATCTCAATGATTATGGGATAATCTGGTTTCATTTTAAAGGGATTTTTTTTTCAGAATTTGTAAAGCACTTTTAAAATCTGAAAAAATTATAGTTTTCGAAAGATTACGTAAACATATATTTTCTAGTATTTTAAATAAAGCAAAACATTCTCCTGTGAAAACTGAACTTTCTGGGGATAATTTAATTTTTTGTGTTATTTTATCCTCAGAATGAAAAACGCCTACACCTACACCTTTGGTCGATCTTGAGGGGTCTGTGAAGATGTATTGCTAGTCAAGCCTTTTTTCTTTAACATTATTTGAAATGTATATTGGCTTCTATATCGCCCTTGGCTAATGCCCATGTACTATTGACTCTAGATGAGTTTTTAAATTCAAAATACTGTCGGGATTTAGCGCGCTGTTTTGGATTCGGATGATAGGGAAACGTCATGTACACATACGATTGCGAGTATAGCTGATGTGCTGTAATAACGCAGCAGCCCTACCAGTACCTTAAGCTATAAGTAAAATAACTTGTATTTTCTCTTTGCTTCCACATAGGGCACCTATCCAAGTTAGGGTTATTATTAAAAAAAAATGACAGACAATATATTAAAAACATTTACTTCATAAAATAAAATATATGTACATTGCAATTTGTTATCTCATAGTTTTGCTCTTAATGAATTCTTCCATGTCTACACGCGAAATTCCAACTTCATGTTGACCTTCAAAAATTGCACTTGCTTCTTCCCAAGGCCAAAGCAAGCGACTCGTATATGCATTAATCATTTCTAGCCGAGCCTCGTCTACTATAAAATATTCGCTTCTTGGTTTCTTGTCCTTTCCTAATGTGTGATAAAACTTATACCCCGTCGACTTAGATATAGATGAAGACCATGGTTCTAGCAAAGATGATATAAGATAAACAATATACATCATCAAAAGGTACGAAGTTGAGATAGCGGGGAAAAATTGATTAAACTGCAGCAATACGTGAATGTTACGTTATTTATCGCACATCTTTAAAAGTATAAATGTAATTATTTTAATTGTAAGAAGTGCTTACGAGAAAATTGTACATAATTGGGTGTAATTAATATAATAAAAGACTTATAACTTAAATAGAAGTCCCAAATTATTTTTTGTATTTGTAATACAACATTACAAGATGTTACCGCCATAAACTATATCAAATAAAAGCATGGTATATAATATTGTGTAAGAACATACAAAAATACCTTTTATTTCTTTTAGAAATAGAATCGATCCAACCACATGATACAAATCCTTTTCTTGTTTATGGCTCCTTTTTGGTATATTGATAGTTACTGCCTTCTTTATTGTTTTCAATTTACGATATTCTAATTTGCTCACAGCCATAGAAAAGTTTTCCAAATTAAAAAACCGTTTACAACGTATTCCAAGATTACCAGATGGTTTCTCTAAAGCAGTGCAAAATAAATTGCATTGATTTATCCTAAAATTGTCAAAATGTCCGTTTCAAATCACAGTTATTGTAAAAAAAAATTGTAATATATGGAGCATTCGTATATTTACATCCACACTAAATTATATCCTAAAGAATCTTTAACGTTTGGTAATAACTGAATTTAGTCTCATGTAACAATTCAATCAAGATATACATAATTCCTTCATAATTCAAATCAAGATATACACACAGTACAACCACTTAAGTGAAAAAGAGGGTCAACCTCGGAGTTAGATAAAAAGTTGTAACTTGTATAACCCTTTATTTTCGCATTCTAAAAGTTATCTTATATCGCCGTGATGTCCGTGATTTAACATAATTAACTCTTAACGGCCGAAAAGCCCCGCTACGGGGACATAGTACTTATGCGATAGAAAACGAAAGGACCCAATACGGGGACATGAAAAGAATTCAGTTTTCATTTAATTTATTTATCATCGCTGTAGTTTTCTTTAACAAATATTGCAACTTTGTACATCCCTGGTTTGTTGATCATACACTGACAAGAAATATTTACCGTAATATAACGTTTTAAGGCGTAAATATTGTGGAATATTCACAACAGATCTGTGGCATTGATATTCAGTGTAGTTTGCGATTTAGAAGCTTACAACGTGCAAATAAATATTGGCGTCTTCCAACTTTCGAGTATTTCTATTATAATAAGGTTTAGTTTATTTATATTTTCAAAATAAATAAACATAATAAAAATCCATCACTGCACATTGGCAATTGCTTCGAAAAATGTCACAGTTTTAAAAATTATAAAAGTTAATGTCATTGATAAAATTATAAATCAAGTAAATATATTCAATTCATATCTAAATAAATCAGTTTAAATGTTTAGTTTAAGTTTTCATCGTTATAAACGTTTTAGAATTTCACCTAATTTTCCGTCGTCTTATGAGCGAGTATTACAAAAAAAGCTCTCGGCCGTTAAGGGTTAATAAGGTCACAACAATGAGTTTTTCGCTAATATCACTTTTCTAATGGTTTATTATTTGCATGTTTTATAAAATTATAGACCATAAAATTCTCTTCAATTTTTTTTGATATTTTTTAGAGATAGATCGCGTAGTGCGAAGCGCTCAGACGTACATAGTATAATATACAATATTACTGAGTCCAGGTAAATATTATGACAGTTAATCACTAAAAATATATAATTTTGAATAATTTGCCTTATTTATTAATACATTATATTTAATAATATTTTTTATTTAACAAATATATTCGATTAATAATTATAGTATATTTCTTGTTATTTAAAAAAATGTTAAATGAAATAATAATTGTAATTAAATATTGTAAAATAATAATAATTTCACTATGCCGTATGATAATATCTAAGTAGTAGCATTTTACAAAGTTATCGTATGGGATTGTAGAGATCTAGAGGCCCAATTAGTTTTACTTCCTTTCTTCATCTGTCATTATTCACGCCCTTAACGAATAATAGGTAATGCATCTGCAGTATAGACGTTACATTTCTCTTAGTATATTGGACGATGCTGATTACTTACTATTAGGTGACCGGCTTGCTCGTTTCCCTCTTGATTATATAGTTTTTTAAAGTAACTTGATTACAACCTAAACCTTACGAAAAAATTACGAATAAAATATTAAAACAAATAACCGAGCAAATATATGCAGAAATGTTTTGATTTGAAAATTATTTATTTTTAAATAGCTTTTAATTAAGCATTGTTATATCCCAACCTTTCCGTCAATGACATATGAGATATGTCAATTCCACCAAGCATTAAGGCGTCGATGACGTGTAACGCTTTGTTGTACATTTGATTAGTACCTTGCCCGGTATACTCCTTAATCATCTGAAAGACATAAATCTTATGTATCTTCTGGCTTATCCCCCCGATCTCTAAACATTTTTTTAAAGATTAAGATGACTAAGATGATTAAGATGAGAGGTGACACCAATATATATAAAATAATAAGTGAATCAATACCACATGATACAAAATGTACAAATAACACTGATACCTGCTCACTGATACTGATATTCAATGCTGGACATGTTTTGCTAAGATATCTTTAGAATCTTACGAGATACTCCTATCAATCTTCAAAATTATTTATGGATAATTGATACATGTGGTTGGAGTGATTAAGAGCGTAACGAGGGGGGGAAGGCAAGGAGGGGGAGTATCATGCCCCGGGCGCTTCTTATAAAAGGGCGCCAAATGGACCATTACAACAAAACAAAAAATTACTATATAACTGTTATTGCTTTTTATTTTGAAAAAGATTTATTAATTTGCGATATTTATTTATTAATTTGCAAATATATTTTACATATAATATAATATGGTTTTCGAATGAGGGGGGGGGGATAAAAAGTTATTGTGCCCCGGGCGCGAGTTAAGCTCTCTGCGCCACTGCTTAGTGATTCAATTTAATAGCGAGTCAAGCGATACAACCTAACCTGTCAAACTGTAGCCAAAATCAACTAAGTGCAATTTAACGGGTGTCTGGTTTGATGTATTTTTAATATAATTAAGCTCTCAATAAACAACAAACAAATATTTCGTTTCAATAGTTCTCTTAATTAATGTCAGTTTTATTTTACCTCTCCATATATTAAAGTTTTTGCAGGGATATTTATGTCGTTATTAAAGTCAAGGTTTAACCAACTGCTTCCTTCTAGCTGAAAAACTCTTTTACCCCCACAACCTAAAAATAAAAGAAGTTCACTAAAATTTCAATCAATAATCATAGGTATAATATGTATTCAGAAAACCACATAATTATTATTAATACACTAGATGTTATTATATAAAAGTTTCTTCAAACTTAATTACCTAAAAACATTTTTAACTCCGGGCTGTTTTTTCTACTACTTAAGAAAGTAAAATGCCAGTCATATATATTCTTAAATATATCTAAGTCAGATTTTTTTTCTATATAAGTCGGCGATTTTCCTAGCACAACTTTCTTAAACGAAATAGCATTGTGAGATTCTGCTGTTGGTTTCTTCATGCTACTTAAAATTTTCATCAGGGTCTCATCAGGGTTACATCTTTCAGGTTGTGTCCGCACTCTATCTGGTAACTTAAAATAATATTTATCATTATTATTTTGGTAAATTAGAAGCATGTATATTTTCAACATGTTAATCTGTCACTTTTTTTTATTTTATTATTGACTTGATTACGTACTTGCCACAGTTCCAAACACTGGCTTCTCATTTGCGCTTGACTAGGTTCTTTTAAGGTTTTATCCTTACTAAATTGAGCTATCTTCAGTAAATTTTCGATTTGTTTTTGAGCAAGTCTATCAACAAAAATTATTAGGATTACTTTTACCTGCTGGAGATAAGCCTTTTTTATGCTTGGTAAAAGCGTTTCATCGATTCTCAATTCATCCAGAATTGAGAATCGATGAAACGCTTTTATTCTTAATATACGCGACTACCCATCTTTTGTATTTTCTCCCATCGTCGCCTCGTCTGACACTAGGAGAAGTGGGTTGTGAGAACTTACTATTTTTTGCCAAGAACCACACAGTATTGTATGTTTCGTCGTAGGCGGTACGAGTATAAGATAGATTGATTCATTTATTTCCCTCTGCAGCACCACTTACATACACATTAAATCATTACAAAATCAACAATATATACAGATGGAAATGGGCGATGGCTCAGTCAAAACCTCCACTCATTGAGCAGAGAAACTGATTTTCTGCCACCGCCCGACCTTCACGGAGATGCAGTTCAGCGCATCTTGAGAAACACGAGCCCTTGTGATCGACATTGTGATAATTTATAAGAGCGTTAAGTGACACGAACAACGAACAATATGAACATGTCAATGTTAAGGATAGGAAAATTATAATGATCTACATTTTTTCTTTATCCTTTATTTCCTTCTTTCCCTCCCACTATTCACATCCTTATCCTAAGGTAGGCACCACACCTATATTACTATTAGTATTACGATGTATAGGTATTCCATCAGATAACTTGCTTGCTCATTTGTCCACTCCATACAAAGATAAGATTGATAAAATGTAGTGACTAGTGGAAGTATAGAGCACAACATCAGTTTGCACTTTAACATATTGATTCCTTCAAAGAATACTACGCCAAATCGAAAGTCTTCAAAAAATAAGCCTACACATGTAAAGGCCGACAACGCTTCCATAATGATCCTATAGTGTGACGGATGTCTATGGCGGCGTTGATTAATTTCCATCAGGCGACATGCATGCTCGTTATTCCTCGTATCCCATAACAAAAATATGGTGTTTTATGGTGGTGATGGTGGTGGTAACTGGATGGATGGTGATAACTGACTTTTTCACCATTTTGTAATCTTAAATTATAGACATATAGAATGAGAAAGTGTTACTTGAGACAATAAGTACGGACATGCAGTTGCTTTTGTATATGTAATCAAAAAAGGCTGTGTCTTCTTGTAATACACTGAGTGGTACAAGGCCCACAATATCTTCGTCAGGATCTAAGCCGCTCCACAAAATCGAATTAACAGAAAAAAGATGTTGCTCTGCTGATTCTGTACCCAATTTTTTCCATTTGCACACTAAATACCTCTCCGAGTTTGCTGGCCTTGATGTTACAGGTTTATGGATAGACACTAAAACATAAAAATGTAATTGCAACTGTAATTAATTCGAATAAACAGTAAACATTTATTGTTTAATGTTAAAAATTTAAAATCTAGGTCACCCTCCTATCCTTCTAAAATGTTCCCAAATAGATAATAAATTCATTGCTTAAAATGAACTTCTACACCTAAAAGAAGATATGAGTAATATCATATAACTAATTAAACACAATTTTAGCATCAAGCACTTTAACTTTTATTTTTTAAAAAACATTTTTATATATTATATATTGTGTACTTGAATATCTTATCAAAAACGTAACATTAAAAGAAAAGAAACTTATAGTTACCTTTTTCAAAACATCTGTACATAATATAGATAAGGCTAACGCTGAAACGAGTGAACACATCAAATAACTTCACAACAAAGTGTCCTCCAGTGCGCACAAGCATCAAAGCTGCTAGACACTGACAAAGGTACAGTTGCTTTGATAGAATCTCCTGTATATTTTCTTGACCTTCAACGGAAAATCCCTGAAACATGTAACAAATAATCTTGTCTACAAATAGGCTAATGTTTAATATTATAAAATAATGTTCGGATTTCATAATTATCAAGTAGGCACAGTTAGGTAGGACTAATAAATGGTAATAAAACGATCAGTTTCACCATCCAAATTATATAAAGTTATAATAATATATATATATATATATATATATATATATATATATATATATATATATATATATATATATATATATATATATATATATGTTATTACAATAAATAAATACATTATATACGGATATTATTGCAAATTATAAAATTTGCAATGCTTTTATAAAAAATTGTAGGATACAGTAGGCATTGGTACTTTAAGGGAATACAAACCATTTAGGAAGGACAAGCGGTCATAATTTGGACAAGAGAAGAACAAATGGTATAAATCTGGAATGTTATTTCCACAATCACACAGATTATTTTGAATAATTCGCAGGCGAGCAAGATGAGCTGCAGTACAAACGTGACGCATTCGACTAATAATAATACTTGAATTGAATTTACTGCAGTAAACTTTAGAAAAACACAACGTTGCACGTACAAGTGGTTGAACGTTATAATAATGTTTACCTTTACTTTGGCCTGTCACCGCACAAAGCTTATTCTAGGATTCCTGGAGGTAAGTTCTAGGCAGAGCAGTCAAATCGTGGGAATAATTTTTATATGGCAATTTAATTCCATTCTGTAGCGCATCTTTTGCTGCCTTATCAGCTGTCTTATTCTCTTTTATGCCAAAATGACTTGGAATTCAAGCAAAAACGAATGAAAATCCTTTTACTTTAAACTGTTTAAGTTTTTTACGTATCTCAATGATTAAGGGATAATCTGGTTGCATTTTAAAGGGAAACTTTTCTAGTGTTCATAAACCACTTTTAAATTCTGAGAAAATTATAGTTTTCGTAAGTTCTCGTAAACATTATATATTCTAGTACTTTAAATAAAGCAAAACATTCTCCTGTGAAAACTGAACTTTCTGGGGATAATTTATTTATTAGACACTAAAACAAGTTACAGTCTTAAAGAACACTATATAATATAAACTTAACAACGCCCGGACAATAACTCTTTCATTGTTTGTGTTATTTTATCCTGAGAATGAAAAACGCCTACACCTTCGGCCGATTTTGAGGCATCTGTGACGATGTATTGCCAGTCAAGCTATTTTTTTTTTACATTATGTTTAAAATATATATCGGCCTATGTCATATACTATTTTGGGTGAGATTAAAAGGGATTGGAAATCGGAACACTATAATGATAGAGATACGTGTACGAAAGAATAAAAACTTACGAAAACTTTGAACCAAGCATGGGATTGGTTTGTGTCCAGTATTTTGATGAGTCTACTTGATTATTGAGAATTTGTAATTTTAGAAGAAGGGGATGATCTGAAAATTGGATTATTTAAATATAAATTTATCCGCTAAATATTGCCTCCTTAACTGTAATAGAGGCTCACAACATTCTATATGTAAGGCGTTTACAGGACTCGATTTCATGACTCCAGTTATTATTTTTGGAGCTGTATGCTGAATAGCATCAAGCTTATATGTCTTAATATATTACCATTGTCTAACTAAAAAGTACCATAATCTAATAAGCTTGTAATCAGTGCATTATACAATAATTTTTATGAGAATGGATGTGCCCCTCTCCAAACCCCAGCACGGCATCGCATAATATTTAATAAACATTCACATTTAGCAATTACAGAGTCAAAATGTTCAACACCATTAAGTTTGTAATCCAATATAACACCAAAAAAATTTGCATAATTTTATATGTACATAAAGACATATTTAGGTAACATACATATTGTAGGTAACATGAATTGGTGGAATACAACCATAGAACTTTTTGGTACTGATAACTCTAGACCGTTAATAGGCAGCCAGCATTTTAATAATTCAAGAGAATGATTCATGGTATTACACATTTTATTAATATAGTTATCTGACAGGTATAATAATAAGTGCATTTATTTTTTTGCATGTCCAAAGAGGCTATGCCTACAATAAATCATGGTCTTGCAAGAAAAGTCTTTCATCTTGGAAAGGTGCAACTACGCGTTACCAGCGTAATAACTGGACATGGTCCATTTAACAAACATTTTTTTTAGGTGCTACAGATAGCCAACTATGCAGGGCCTGCATGGAGGAGAAGGAAACGGCTGCTCACATCGTGCTTCAGTGCAGAGGAGTAGCCAACTACCGGACTAGATACCTGGATGCACGCGGGTCCCTCAAGGATGCTGTAGGCAAACCGAAAAGGCTGCTGCAGTTCTTTGAGGTGCTGAGGTGGATAGAATAGGAGCTATCCATTCGGACAATGCGCAAAATAGGCGCGACTTACGGAACCCAGCCCGTTACACCATCTACTATCTACCAAGTCATTTCCATATTGCAAACCTTATTAATGGAGTCAGGCGTTACTTTGAGGAAATCCATCACTATATGGACAGTGAAAAGTTTTACTTAGATAAGATCCGCGACAAGCAAATCAATAATAAAAATTGATAATGTGTGTTTTTCTGTTGGATTAAGTGGATATTTGGAACTTAAAACAAAAATTTACCGAAAATCGGCCATCGATTCTCCACCCACCAACCACTATACACAAAACCAAACACACACTACCACTTTTCCATCTTGTAAACGACACGTGTTTCGCCCCAACACGAGGCATCTTCAGGTATAGTAGACTCTACGGAAGACAACCGAAAACTTTTCGGTTGTCTTCCGTAGAGTCTACTATTTTTGGTTTAAGTTCCCAATAAATCCACTTAATCCAACAGAAAAACACACATTAATTTTCTGTTATTGTTTTGCTTGTCGCGGATCTTAGCTAAGTAAAACTTTTGACTGTCCATATATTGCAAACCGTTAACAGTGTGTTTAAGTGAAGGCTCTGAGTCATATGTGTAAATATTATACAACAAAGTTGTAAATATTATACAACAAAGTTTTTGAATTTTTTTAACGTGCATTAATGATTAAACTTAATGTTCTTTGTGATAATATATTGCTTATAAAAATAATATTTCTGTAACTCTTAATATCAGGAGTTTTTGTCTAAGAATTGAAAGATTAACATTGTCATATGCATCGCATATGGGGGATGAAGTTTATTAGCTTCTGCATAAGATATGGAGTTTTGGCTCATAGTTTATTTTATTCCTTTTTGTCTATTAAATTTAGGACAGGTTTTGTTTATAGTGTAGTGGAAGCTTGAGATGTGCGCTTGAAGATGACAAAGCTTTGTGTGTTATGTACACACAAATCTTTGTCATCTTCAAGCGCAGAGTTATCACCTGTATGATCTTGACTGCACTGATAACACTAGGACTTTGAATGACACTTAACTTTTGTGTGCCCATAACAACATTGGAGGCATTGGATTGGTTGCAAAGCATTATAGCATATATATTTTTTTTTGGGTACAACTTGTCCAACAATTAATTGAGAGGGTCCTTATAATTTAACCGTCTATTTTTTATGATTTCACCACAACCAATTGGCACAGTAGTGTTTTTTATAATTTTGTCAGGCGACCATTCTGATGGTACCTCTCGGACCAATCGCATACGTGTAACATTATAGGTAGGTATAAAAGCTTTTAAATTATTATTGTTTATAAAATAATTGGCAATCTGGTGGGAAAGAGACAGTGCACCTATTTCCACCATTTTTTTAACACTACCAGTCACTATATTTTTAAAACGGTTTCTCTTTAAAAAATTACCGAAAGTTATTGGATGCAGTATAGATCCATTATTAGATGATAGTTCTACTTTCTGTACATGCACACATAAGGAGATGCACATCTAATTTTGATTGTAAAGATTCCTTGATAACATTGTTATATTCTAAATTTAATTAAAACATTCTGTCTTATTACTTATATTTTTGATTGGATTGTCTTAATACTTGTGTGAGTCCGTACTCGTTTACGCGAACCTTCATGAGAAATTAATCTATCTGTGTCCATACCGCTTAATGGTCATTTGAAATAGTAACACAACTGCCAACAGGGGGACCCTGGTCTGGATCCGAGTTCCCACATTTAAATCAGTGGGCTTATTGATCAATAATGTACATAAATATAAAAATTACCTATCTTACAGCAAAGAATATTTTTTGAACAAAATGTATACAAATAATACACTAAAGAACTTATCTGATCGTTTTAAAGATAAAAGATTTAAATTAAATTTTTCGCAATAAAAAATAATGCTCCCACTACTTTCAAAGCTTTCCGCCCCTTTTTCTTCTATGGAACTTACGAGAACAATAGTGGTGGTGGCGTACAAAGTTACAACTTGTGCAATCGTGCATTATAGTAGTGAAGATTTGCCGAATTTTTTATGTACAATCAGCAGTGATAGGCGTAGCAGATGGGGGGGGGGGGGTACTGGATTAGAATATGATTACCGCGAGTCCACTGTATACTTGACTAACTTAGTTAATTCATCAATATCCAAATGTATGGACATGTTCTACACTTTCCCATTACAATGACCTACCAGTTAAAGATGTATTATTATATCATTGGCCTAATTATTAGAATTTCTTAACCCCAAAAACTATTTATTTAAATAAATACCTCTATTTATTAGTTACTTTATGAAGGTTTCTTATACTGTGAAAGAGTTTTTATGTTTCTATAAAATTAAAATAACTCGTAAAATTAAAACAGATTCTAATATCGAGACTGAATATACAAAATAAATCTTTTAAATGTTATAGAAGTGTTATAGTATGTACTTACGCCATCAGCCATAAGAAAATGAACACCCTGATCTTCAGTTTGTTTCAGTACAAAAGCTTTAAGAGATGTTAAATTAGCAGGATCGAAAATATTTCCATCCTCTTTGACTCCATAATAAGGATTAAAAGTTTCTGGAGTTCCAGCATAGAAATCCGATAATTTAAAGTCATTTGATTTCTTTAACGTAAACCCAAAACCTGAAAATAGCTTTGTATATGATTTTCTATACTACAGTCAAACAACTAACAAAAAGTATTTAAAAAATCTGCAAACCTACTTAAAAGTAGCACTGAATGAGTATAAAAAGAACAAACCTTTAGCTCTCCAACCTTTTCGATACAATATATATTCTGAGAATCCTCCTGGGCCTGCACAAACATCAGCAAAATACAGAATATCTGTTTTATCGAGTGCTGATTTCCCATCAGGTTTATTAGGATTCGTGAACATAAAATCGAAAATAGCATCAATATTAGCCATTTTAACTGCAGCACGATTCAAAAAAAAGACAGAACCAATCGTTTCATATGGATTGCTTCGAAATCGCGCATTTCTCATATCTTCATCATCTAAGCTGTCAAAAATAGACTGCAACAAGTATGGTAAATTTGAATTTTATTATGTTTATCGAAACCAAAGAAAAAAATTATAATCAAGAGAAAATTAGAAAAGTTATTAATAGGCAGAGAAAATTTTAAGCGTATTCTTTTTGAAAAATCTTCACATAAATAAAAATAGTTTAATTAATAAGTCAAAAATACTGTATTTAGTATAATTTCTAATGAATGTTTTACCTTTGATTGCAGAATCCCTGTCAAAATTTCTGGTTCAACGAAATTTGTTTCATCATCGATTGTCAATTTCTTTAGCCCTTTTTCAAGCCACTCATCTAAAATAACGCCAGAAAGTGGCTCGGACGGGGGATTAGGTATCCATAACTGAAATACAAAAGACAAAACTAGTTTCATTTAATTACAACATAATATTTAATAATCCATTATTAAAATAAATTGTTTATGTTTTGCTGTGTGATTCTAGTGATGGCCTTTTACTTTCTGCTGGTGTCATATGATGCGATTATTGGAGCAAATACCAGTAGAATTGCATCAGCATCTAAATGTGTGAAAATAACTAATATGCTAAATGCAAATTCTGACTCCACATAATTAGCTTAAATACCAAAGCTAACATTTGGTTATAAGTCGTTTCTGATTGTTTTCTTGTTTTCTCTTTTATGTTGGTTTTATTTTGCCTTTTACAATGTTTAATTTTTTTAATGCACTGCTCTTAACCTATTGTTAGTATATTCTTATGAGAGAGCAGTAACTGACTTTATTGTTACACAACTGGCTTTTATAATAATGTATCTTGGAATAAGCTGTTGTTCTCACATGAAATAAACAAAAGTCTCAATTAGTTGATACCATTATCATTATATTGCAGTTTGCCATATATTCTTATGAAGCTCAAAAACAAGTTCTATTGGATTCATCAATATCTGTTTCATCTCAATCACTATCATAAATAATGTTAGAAGTTGTTATGAATTGAGTTTTTATAACAAGGTTCTTTAATTTGATTACTTGAATATCATATTATACAGAATGCAATATGTTTAACTTATATTTGCAGGTTTTTTTCTGGCCATTACCACATTGCTGTTGCATTACCACATTACATCTATTTACTCAGTGTATAGTAATGAAAGAGAATCCAGAAATTTGATGCCATGCAACTAAACATTAATTTAACACTTAATCCCGAAAAACTGGCTGATAATATTTGAGACACTACAATAATAAAAAATGCTTTTATAATTAGTTTTGCCATACAAAATAAATTTAGCTGACCCACAAGACTGACTGACTTAATCAAGTTCATGATGTGTATAAAAGAACAAACAAGTTTTTTACCACTTCCTCCTTAGCTTCAGGTGTTGTTGTACCTGGTGACCATGACAAATTTTTTGGTATTTCTCCCACTGTGGATGCTTGAAACCCCAAACCCCTTTTTCCTTTCTGTGATGAGGCTTCTACAGGTTCAACTCGTCCATGTTCAAATTTACCTAAGCCTTTCCCAGGTTTGAAACCCATATTACTCATCATACGTTTTGATTTCTCTGAATACTGGGTGCTCAAAGCATCATCTATTTCATTTTGCTGCTGTGCACATTTGTTATAGAAAGTATTATCAATTGAGGAGTCAAAACTGGGCCGCATTGATATCTCTTCACTCTCTGCATGATTGTCTTCAAACCCAGGTCTGTAATCATTACACTGGTCATTTGGAGATGAACAATTCTCACTTAAACTACTTCTACTTAGACGTAAATTGCTTTCTGGACTATTTTCTGCATAGTTTGATGATATATTTCTTTTATGTCCAGCTAGAATCTGCCTATTGGCAAAAGATTCTGGTGCTTCTTCATCATCAGATTCCTGTAAAACTAAAAAAACAATGTTATTATGTGACTATTAAAATACCTATGTGTTAAGTATAAATCAAAAAATAAATATCATACTGTATTCATAACATTTCCAGAGTGATAGTCTGGATAGAGAGGATAGACTGGATTACAAAGTAAATTTCTCTCATGAATAAATAAAATATTCACAAAAGTTTACAAAATCTATAAAAAGATCATCCACAAAAATATACCTCTAAAAATGTATTTTGTACTGTCTTCATGTGATTGTGAACTTACCTGATCCGTGGGAAGTTGTTGATGAAGCACCATAAGTATCTGTTCTTACACGTTTAGCTGGTATAGAACTGACATCACTGCTGGAGTCATCATCAGATGTTAGATCTGGACAATTCATAGTTCACAGTTGAGTGAAAAATAATAATTACCTAAAGCATATTATATTTGTATTTAATACTGGTTTTGCACTTGGTCAAAAATTATGACAAGGTGCATATACAAAATATTTTTTATGAATGCTTGATGTTCATCACAGTGTAAGTTTGAATATGATAATTAGTTTTTTCCCAATTCAAGTTTATCATCATCATCATCAAGGCATTACAGCCGCGGGTAGGCCTTAGCCTGGTCGAGTAAATTTTTCTAGTCAGATCTTCATTTAGCTAAACAAAGTTAATTCATGTTTATATAGTCTGGATTTTGGAGAAGCAAATCAAATTGCAAAAAATTATAAATTCAATAATAAGACCTGTTTTTTGTACTTAAAAATACATATTACACACACTAGCCTTTTCTTTAATAACAGATTTATGAATACAGCTATTGTATTCTTCTTAAATGCAAAGTACCAATCTATACTGATTTCTGGTTATAAGGTGTAGGTGCATGCATAAAGAGTATGGATCAACATAGATATGCACAATCCCAATTCTTTTGGAAGTAGTCTCCAGCATGTGGGTTTTTGTATTAATTGTGATCTAATATTGTTTCCAATGGACAGGTGAATAAGTTTTGCAAACACACGCACTGGCTAAGTTACATGATGTAATGTATTAACACATTATTAACTGGTAATTTTACACAGAAGCAACTTCATGTCACCAGGTAATATTTGGTAATTGATTGTAAATTTATCTAAATATTTTTTTATATTGTACACAACAAATTGAATTGAAATTTAACATATAACTTTTTTCAGTATGTTAAAGCATCCACATATTGATATAATTTTTCCCATGTTACATTCCATTATATTTGAAATGCTACTGAAACTATGATAAAAATTTAAATATTTTCTAAAATCTATAAAAGTATTTTTTTTGTGAACAATCTTAATTATAAAAATAATTAAAATTGTCATGAGTAAATATGATAATCAAAATATTTGCAATGTTCCATATAACCCGGAGTTTCATAAATTTAAATAAGAATTACAAATGCAATCACGAGTTAACTTGTGACCGGACAACAATCTGTTAACATAAGACATGTTATAACATTTTTACATTCTTTTAGCTTTTTATTCAGGACTTCAACATTTTTATTACAAAAACGATATTAATGAAATATGGTTTTAATAAAATATTCAAGAAATAATATTTTTATTGATTAGATGACATCAGTAATTGCAAATAAACTAATCGAAAGGAGAAGCATTATCAATGATACTTCTTTGCACTAATAAATAAACAATTATGCCTATATCGAATTGATCATAATAATCATTCATAAAACATTTAGTCCTGTATAAATAAAATAAATAGCTTTTGCTGAAAACCTTGCATCAACAACTTATATTTAGAATGAACCTTTTAATTGTTAAATGTAATATAATATGACGCAAAGTACGTCATAATAAATAATAACATGTATCAATGTGTAGCAAAATTAATACAAACCTGAATTCATTTTGTGTTCATAGTTCATAGTTATTAGAATATTTTCCTGCAATAACAAAATAGATATATTTTATATAGATCAAGAAAACGACATTAAGGTATTCATCAGTCTCGATTTTATATTTACATAACTAATATATATACATTTTTTTTTTATTTATAAACTCCCAATAAACTAAACGTACATCAAAAGAATCAACTAGTGCTGTAGGAAACCGTATGTATTCCGTACTGAGCAACGGATGCGCCATCTAGTACCGGGTATCGAAATGCATTTTGTTACTCCCATTTTTCGTATTTTGGGTACAACTGTTTTGGTTCGCGCGAGTACCGTTGATGCGTGTGTTAAAACGTTTGCTGATCATGTGTTTTACGCATGATGGATTGCGATGTTATTGATGATGGATTGATAAAACATATTATCCCGTTTAAAAACTTAAAAATAGTAAATCCATTACAAATTCAGTAGATTTCGTCTACAGTTCACTCGTAGTTCTTACCTTTACCTATTAAATCAAACTAAATTTAGAAAAACTTATAAGGTATTCTAAATTGTGTATACACAAGCCTGTTTCAAAATATGGTAAAGTGAAAAAATGCACCTTACACAGCTATTAGGTATGTAATGTAGAAGTATGTTTTCTACAAATTACGAATGATGGGAAGCCGTGACATCATACCGTCCTCGTATGCAATGCACCTCGATTTGTTACTCTATACTATGTTATGGGGTATCAAAAGTAACGAGTAACGTAACAATCAACGAACGAATAGTCATCAGTACTAATTGTTATAGTAACGAATACATACGGGTATGCTTTCTTCGTTACTTTTACACCACTGGAATAAACTAATAATATACTATAAAATTTATAGAATCAATCTATAACTATATCACTACAAATCACGGTCATATTTAGGTCTTGCATCAACAGTAAAGGGTACGTCGGCTTGATAGTTGAGTTATTCTTTTCAATTTGCGGCCGCCAGAGGCATGACGATAGATGGGTGTGCTGTGCGACGAAGAGGGAATAGCATTCTGTCTCGTTTGTGCCTTTTGATATAACCAATATATTTATGTGTATGCAATATACCTATTAATAATGAAATGATTAAAGCGATAAACTAATCAAACAATCCGCTTACAGTCGCTTGTCACTCAACCGGCGTGCAACAGTGGAAAAGTTAGAGCACGATCGTATTAATCTCTCACCACTGAAATTGGGCTTCGTTGCTAGACCTGTGTATTAGACCGTACTTACTTGAATAACTACGAACAATATTTATGCAGAATATGAAAAAAATGTATTTATTGTGTGTTATTCAATCAAACATTCAATGGGAGACATCCACAACACCACTAACGCAGGAGGCACCCTAATCGACTTCGCGTAGTCTAGATATGGCTAAAACCTATTCCTACTTCGGGTCTGTAGTGGGCCCCCTATCCTCGCGGGACCCGGGCAGCGACTGGTGAAGTTCTCGTAGGAACGCACGTCCCTCGGGTGGACGTTCATGTAAGGGAGCAAACCAATTCAGATGTGAGTGTGGCCCATTATTGGCTCGGTCGGAGGACCGCGCGGTTAATGTGGACTCCGAGGTACGTCACTGGGGCTTCCCAGCGTACGTCCTGCCCCCGAAGTTTTAAAGGTGGCTGTAATCTGCCGTAGCCGGTCACGATGGCGATTGTCTTTCCGACGTTGGTCGACATCCGCCATATGTCCAACCAATCAGGTAGGATATCCAGCAAGCTCTGCAGCCTCTTTGCGGCCATTCGGACCTAACAGACGGAGGAGATGACGCGAAGTACGCGCTGTTGTCGGCGAATAACGCCAAACGCATGATATTTGACTCCCACACTCGGAAGCGACCTTCCAGACTGGGAATGTCATTTGTATACGCAGCGTACAGGACAGGTGACAGGTAGCTGCCCTGGAGGACCTCGGATTTGACGGGGTGTGTGGAGGAAGCTGTGCCTTTTACGGAAACGTAGAACTTCCGCTTCCGCAGGAACGACGTCACCAGCCACACCATGGCAGTTTGCTCGAGGAGCTTATACATTTTACTCGTGGGCCATATGGTGCAGCACGCGGACCAGCTGGGTCATCGTCGAGTGACTGCTGCGGACGCCGTGATGTTCAGACCACAGATTGATCACCGATCTGATCTTCCGCTGCATCAACCCCTCAAACAGTTTGGCAATGTGCGGGAGCAGATTTATAGGGCGATAGCTTCCTGGGTAACGCCTATCCTTACCAGGTTTTGGCAGGACGATGACCTTCCGTCTTTCACGCTGCTGAGTAGTGCGTCCTGACCACTCCGTTGACAAATCGTGTCATTGCGACTTCTGTTCGCCTGGGCAACTGTTTCAATGCGACGATGTGAATTCCGTCATCGCAAAGCGCAAGAGAAAAAGTAATCTCCCGGGACGTGGTACACGGCGGTGTGGGCAAGAATGCCCATACGCGATCCTGTACGTTCCGATGATGATCGGCGACGGTAGCGACATAGTCGCTACCGTCGCCGTATTCAAAGTGAACTGTTGAGAAAGATGCTCCGCCAAGATCTTCGGCCTCATAGCAGCTTTCACCCACACTGATCAATAGCGGGTGAACAGGGATCTTCGCTTCAGAAAGGTGACGGGCGAGGAGGTGCGGCGGAGGAGTGAGGTGGAAGTTCCTCTCGGTAATACGATACAGAAACCTGGACTGTGGTCGTCTACACGGCTTCTTTGGTGGTTGCCGTTAGGGCGACCAGTGTTGCCCGGCAAGCCCAGCGTTTCATTTATGCTGTACAACCCGAGCTAATTCCTGTCGTCCCATATGGGCCAGTTCCGCAAAAAAAGAAGCACCCCGGGAGTGCCCTACACGGTGGGATGTCTAACAAAGGTGGCTGTGAAGTCCAGCTGCAACATCTCTTCTTTGATCCCCTCTGGGTCTGTATCGAAGGGGAGGCCTTTGTCGGTAGCTCCTCTGGAGGCGCATAATAAAACCATGACATGGCCGGGGTGCACTGTGACTCTTCTCTTAGATACTGTTGCATGGGGCAGTACTTAATGAAGTTCATATGAATCGAATGCCCTTTCAGAGTGTTGGTCACCCTTTCCAGGTGTTGACTGTGTTGGTATTAAAAATAGTAAATGTTTTCTCTAGTTATTGTTTATCTGGCTAATATATAAGCATGTTTTAAGAAATTAAATATTGTAAATGAATGAAGGAAGTGATAAATATATTAATAATTGTCTTCATCATAGGATCATAATGAAAAAATCGCAAGGTAGAGTAAGATGTAGCCTTGATAAGCCATAATATTCCTTAACAATCAATAAAAACTAAAAACTTCCTGAAATATAGCATAAATGTCAGTGCAGTCCACTATCAGAGAAAAAATCGGTTACTTAGAAACTATGCATTGATATGCAGAATGCACATAATTGTTTTAAGATTTCAATAAGATTTTAAAAACAGCAGCAGATGACAGATCACAAATGAATGCAGAAAAGCTCACATATAAATGATGGAGAAAAAAAGAAACAATTTTCTTATTACCAAATTTATTTAAGACAAGTTCCTAAATATAACTAATTACAATATTTTTTTTGCTGTTAATAAATTGTTCTTAATGAACTTTATAATAGTCAAATCCTTAATGTCAATTACTAAAAATATGGTCTTAACTCAAACAATATCTGATGATTAGTATCACTTAATTTCTTTCACATAAGCATCTAGTTCTGCATCCAGTTGTTCAGCTGTAGGGACTGGTCTTTTGCCCCTGGACACACCTCCACGCCCTCCTCTTCGTGCACCTCCACGTTGTTCTCCACCTTGGTTTCTGTTAGCTCCACCCCCTGGTATATAATAAATACACTTATTATTGTTCCAAGTTGCAGTAAATAAGTAAGAAGTTCAGTAACAAAGAAAGACAATATTATTTTAATATCATAGACTGACATTATTCAGTACAATTTTTGCATGAAAACACTGAATTTCAACTAAAAGGCCATTTGATTTTACATTTTTTTACTTGTCAGTTATTTTTACTGTAGGGCCATTTAATTTCAAATTATATTGATGTTAATCAGTGCTATAAATGAAAAAAGCTTCTAAATGTTTCTGCAACAATTGCTTCTTCATAAATACCTAAATGTTTTTGTTGTATTTAATGTTACATTTCTTTCATTAGTTTTGATCAGGTCTCCTATCAATTATTAAGCACTTGAGTTTGAATACAGCCCAGAGAGTATGTAATCCACTTTCTTAACATTTGATCACATACTCTCTTAGGGACATATTTCTGTTGTCGGTAACATAATTGCTATTTAAGAATGTACATAATATACTTGTTTTAGTCAGAATGGAACTTTTCCTATGCTCACATTTTATTTAAGTTACCACCCCTTATTTATCTATAATGTGAATTATTTTGTGAAATAAATTTCCTAAACCATGATTAAATTTAGCAAAATGTGATTGTTCCTATAAATTTAATAAATAAATAACTAATAATTAACCTCTATTTGTATTTCTCCTTCCACTATTTGAAATTACAGGTCGAGCTCTATCTTCATTTCTAAAGGAGCTTATTTCTGAAGTTGCAAGTTGAATGTTCATAGCGCGCCCATCAAGAGGAACTCCATTGTATTGTTTCATTGCCTTTAAAGCATCAGCTCTTCTTTCAAATACTACATCAGCAGTACCTAAAAGTAACAAGAAATATACTTAATATTCAGTGAAAATGACCAAATAGTATTTGAAGTTGGCAAAAAACTGCATATTCATTGAAACACTAATTTATAGCCATAAATTTTTGCACATTATAAATTTATAGCCATAGTTAAAACAAAAATTACTAAATTAAATTAATTTTTTTAATGTCATAAATTACTGAAAGGTTAAAGCTATTTTAATGTATTAATCTTTAGAAAATGTCATAAACATTAAAAACTCAAGGCAGAAATAATCACAAGTTCTAAATAATGATTTTTTAGTTTTACTATTTTTTAGTTTAACTATTATTCTGATTACATCTTTTTATATAGGCAAGAAATAAATCATGCTTACCTAATGATCTACCCGATCTATCATAATGCACAGCAGCACTTTTGAGTATACCAAACTCTGAAAACAATTCTTGAATATCTGAGTCAGAGACCCCAAAATCCAAATTTGAAACTAATAGCTTTGTAGGGCCGGTTGTCAGAGGTGCAGTTCTCTGAATCTTCCTTTCGCCTATCTCATTGAACATGTCATGTTTCCATATGCTGTTAACATCACCCTGAAATAGTTTTTCCTTCATAGATCATGCCAACTGACCACCTGATGCCTCTGAGCATTAAACACACTCAAAATACATGGCCGATAATAGTTGTACATGTTCTAAGTTATTTATAAAGATACATAAATACATTATAACAAGTTATTATATGTAAAGTAGAAGTACTTTAAAACAATAATACATATATAATTAGTCAATATATATCAAGTCCACAATGTTTTTAATCACTATCACTCAGCACTGAAGTCCAAAGCACATCTATTGAATTGGGTAAACACATTCACAATGTTGGTTGACAGTAGCCGAAGCCACACACTCCATAATTTAAAGCAGCGATAAGTTCTTGCTGTCACTGTTGGTCACCAGCAGCAATATCGACGACATGACACTCGAACTTCCAAGGATCATTATTAAGAACAGTTTCAGTTGTGGATGATGTTACAAACAATTAGCAGTCGAGTCCATTACTTTTACTCCGAAAGCAAATTAGGACGATGTACAATGTATCACCATAAGTGAATACAATAAAAAATTAGCAATCTTTATTAAACTATTTATCAGTTATTTACTGATTTAATCAAAAATTAATAAAATGGGCGTAAATTATATATTGGTGGCATTAATATTGCGTAGACTATAAAATATATTTGTTATTTAATAAAATTTAAAGATTTAATATTTAGGCAGTATATCCAGTCCATGAATACTGTCACCATACGGAGAAAAATAGCGCGATGCACTTTACGCGTCATTTTCCATATTTGTGCGCCATTTGTAATTTTACTATCATCAAGTATTTTGATTTACCCTCGAGTAATTAGTTGGCTTCGATACTCCTCCACGATTTCTGCCCCTTAGTACACCACCAGAACGATTATTTCTGAATCCACTTCCTCCACGACCTGTTTTTTTGACTTCAAATTTTCGGCCTGCTCCACCACCCCTGCCTTTCTTACTTGCTCTTATAATATCGTCTAACGCCATATCAATTCTATCAACCATTTTTAAAATGTTAAAGTATTAAAAATTGCCTTATAATCAGTGGTAGTTACACTGTACCGATACTAAATTGCTTTATTAAAATAAATCTAAACACATGGACGCGTATTACTCAAAATATAAAACGATGAAAGAGAAGCGTAAGGAAATACGAAAAAGATAGTGTTACCAAGTCTTATCTTCCTGTTACACTAAAATTCCAGTTACCCTAGAATTGAAGTAATTAAGAAACTCTTATATTTTAAAAAGATAAATTAAATAAATTTATAAACTCTTTTATTTGACAACAATTTAAAGAAAAACAAAGATTGAACAAATCAAGATAAAACAAAGGAATCAGTGAAGGAAAAGTTTTTAGCGCACTAGTCTATATTATCATAGTATATATTTTAAAGCTTTCGCTACTTAAATTTATAAAAAAATAAACCTTGTCATGAAATGATACAGATAGTAATTAATTAACTTTTTGCTAATTATATGTTATATAAAAAAATGGTATATTTATATTTACTGTATAAACATTATATTTAACTTCATGTTTTATCGTATTTTTATATTCAAAATAAAGTAATACATTGTAAATTTACATACCTGATTTGGCAACATTGCTATCTACAGTATCAATATCTTACAGGATGGACTCAAAAGGGTTGAACCCAGAGCCGTAAAACGGTTAATAAAACAATATTAATCTTTGTGATTATATTCTATATACATAAAAGTTTACATTGAGAACTTGCGTTGCGTGTATTTATTTTATTTTCACAATGGCAATGAATAAGTACATGCACCCTCGGAATATATATAAAATACCGCCAGACTTTTGTAAATTGTCTAAAAAGTGTGACGAATTTTGTAAAATAAGCAAAGTGGTTAGTTTTAAAGTTTGCTTATTAATTTATCAATATTTTTTTATTAAAATGTAGTTTATTATACTTTTTAACATATGTACGAAGTTTGACTCGTAATTTTGGACGTCGTTGAGTAGAGGAAAAGCGTCTCTTGGACAGTTACAAATTTTACCTACAGACCTTATTACAAAACTGCGATTTAGTCAGTATAAAAAATATTAATCTTTAAATTTTTTCTCTGATAGATTATATATATAATAGATTGATGATTTCAAAATCACTCACAAAGTGGTTGATGATTGAAGTGACATTCTTCATATAACCTCTTCTCCATTTAAATTAAGGATACTGAAATCCCACTACACAAATTAAATTTTCAACTTGCGCTAGGACTAATTTTGTAAGAAAATATTTCCACTTAATTTAGCTGATGTAAAAAGTATTAATACTTTATTATACACAAAACATGACTTACAAGAATTAAACGGAGAAATGTACATGGGCGAGCACAACTCAAAATTGAGTTTTTTTCCAGCAAACCCAGGAGTGAAAGAGAGTTAAGATAAGCTGTGAAGGTAGAAATAGGTGTATAACAAATTATAATAATAATATACATAACAATACATACTATATAAAACCATACATATATAAACAAATAAATACTAGTAATATATAATATAATACTATATAAATAAGAAAAAGTCGGCTTAAAGTACAGCTTAAATGCTATTTTGATCCAAAATAAAATTACCAAGGTTGTTTTTTGATGCATCTAGAATCTGATAGCAAGCCAAATTTTAGTTCACACATGTGATAATTAAATTGTTTTCATTTTTATGTAATATTGTTTTTCTTATATAAATGAGAAGTAAGCAATTAATACATATTATTACACCTGTTCTTCATCTTCCTCCTATCTACCCTTTCATTCACATCTGCAACGTAAATATCTTTTGTAAGTCATCTTTCATCCATCCTCCCCACTTGCCCAAACCATCTAAGCATCCCTTTCTCAACTTTCGTCACCCCTTTTTTATTTCAAATCCAATCTATAGATATAATTAATTTGCCACTAGTAATTTTTAATCTATATGAAGGTGCAGAAAATGGGTAGATATTTATATATCTACCGGTCAGTTACCCAAAAAAGTATTCCCTCCCAGAGTATGCATTAAATGGTATCATTTTTCTATATTACTGCGTTTCATTAAATGAGTGCAGGGATCTAGACATCCAACTCCTTTACACAATTTTTACTTTCTTCTCCTTTCATAACTTCTTTTTTTTAGTTCCCATGAATTTCTTCTTCCCTCTCATTATTTGCATCCTTACCTTAAGGTACTTTTTTGCTTCTATAATAATTTTGCAGAAATCTTATGTGGTAACAATAACTAACCATCAGTTTATCATTTGCTTACCCCATTCTTATAAAAGATATTTTAAATTTTCAATAAATAACCAAATGTTTAAAGCATATTTTTTTAACAATCTATATGTTAATGTTCTTAGTGAAAATATTCTACATACCAATATCTTCTAAAACCAGAAAGCAAAAAACAGTTTTATATGCTGCTATTACCATTTACTGCTATTATTAAGACATAAAAAATAAATTATAAAATTAAAAAAATTATCTAATATAAGTCATGTCCAAAGTTTTATGAAGGGATTTCCGTAAATTTTAATTTTCAATACTTTTGACGGTGAGTATACAAAAGTTTTGAAGGCACATTTATGTTATTTTATTTTCTCTGGCGACCAACTGACTCAATGGCGAGCCACGGAGTCTATAGTCGCGGATTTGACAGAAATAGAGAGGCCTAGCAGTGCGACATATATAAATAGGCGATGAAAAAAAATGCAGCGCATTAAATAATACTGGTGTATACATCACTTCGTTAATTTTGTGATTAATATACTATCTTCCAATTAAAACAATATTAAAAACGTTTAATTGTGTTCACTTATTAGCAGAAAAAATTATTATTATAAGTAAGAAATATTAAATAATATATTGTTTCCAAAATTGAATTCAGGATGTCACAGGAAAAGTAAAAATAGATTTTAAGGATCCACATGCATTGAGGGTTTTAACCAAATGTCTTTTGAAAGCTGATTTTAACTTGCATGTTGATATACCTGAAGATAGATTGGTACCAACATTACCATTAAGACTCAATTATATTTTATGGATTGAAGATTTATTGGCTTCAATTAAAAAGGAAGGAGTAATAAAAGGCTTGGATATAGGTAAATATACACATTTTGTAATTAACATTTTTTTTCTTTAACCCTTTCACAGCGAACAGCGCCTTTAGGCGGTCAGTTATAGATGCCCTGTCTGCATTGTTGTTATTATTATTTATAATATTATTGTATGATCGACATTCCGGTCAGCAACCTATAATCTAAAATGACTATAAAAGTCGGCTCTTCACACAGCATTAGGACGACTCGTACATCGTATCGTCTGCGCGCGTGATCTTCCAAAGTCACGTCGGTTGCATAGAGCGCATTTAATTTCTGAGCGCTCTGCCAAGAACGTGTTAAAAATCTCAAACTTTATTATAAATTTCCATACAATCTTTTCTCAGTTAAACATTAATCCCCAAAAATTATTCAAACCGCCTTGAATAATGATTGACTTGACTTATGATGATATTATTACGAGCTGGGGTACGGTGATCGGAAAAATAAAATCGGCCACTAGTTCTCTTCACTTTACTTCCACTTCTTCTGTTCTACTATTTTCTTCCGTATTAAACTTTTAAACTCCCTTTCGACGTATTGTCGCCCCTTTATATAGGTAAAATGATCAAAGAATAGAAACATTTCTACAATGCCAATGTCTAAGGGTATACTGATGTCTTATGGACCATGGATGGACCACATTATATGCTTTCTAACAGGTTAAACACTAGCTCGTTTATCTTCTTATTAACATAAACAATCTGTAATTTTAAATTAAAAATTTTGCGGAATATGTGAAAGGAATTTATAATTTATTTGAAAGGACATGTTGGCTTGGATGATTTTATAGGTACTGGAGCATGTGCGATATATCCTTTACTGGGTGCAGTGAAAAATACATGGCATATGATCGGTACAGAAAGTGATGAAGAAAGCTTACAAAAGGCTATAGAAAATGTTGAGAGAAATAATTTGCAAGATCTCATAGAATGTGTGTAACATTTTTTAATATTTTGGTATAGATTACTATATTTGTATATAGTATATAATATTTATATTTGGCATATACATATGTTTGGCTTTTTACACGTGGTTTAAATATGTGTTAATGTAATAGCACGTCTTAAAAATACTGTACTACATTTAAAGTTCAGTAGCAAAACAAGAAACATGAAAAAGCTTTTTCAATCTTAAACCCAGTACAGTAAAAATTCCTTATTCGCGCTTCCTTCATTCGCGTTTTCTTTATTCGCGGAACTAATAAGTATATACATAATAAAAGGATTCCAATAGGTATCCAACCCAATATTCTTTGTAAATGCCGTCAAATGGAGTAATAAAAAAAAGTAAAATAGATCTTATTTTTTTATATATTTGTTTTTTTTTTATTTTGTCACCTAGGAACTTATCCCTTATAATCTCATATAAATTACCATTCCATATTCACGGTTTATATATTCGCGGCATATTTATGGAACATATACCCTGCGAATAAAGAGTTGTTACTATACTATAATAAATGATCTACGATTTTTGTTAAATGAATGTACGTAAGAATGAGTGTAGGTAAGGAAATAATAAATTACTCAAATTCAATTTTAAATACGTACTTAAGATTGATTCCTTATTCAAAGTCGATATTATTTTGCATTGGACGTAGAAAGGTTTTCTCAATAGTTTGTAATTAATATTAAAATACGATTTTTTTAGATTAATAGAGACTGGAGACTCCTTTTTAGGAAACATAACACTCTCTGACCAGATAGTGTGACTATCTACGCACGGCGGCTGGTAGAACTTGGATACGTGAAGCCGAAGATCGGGCTAGTGTGCGCTACTTGAGAGTCTTGCAGTGGACTGCCGCAGGCTATTGATGATGATAATATGCACGACTTGCATAATGAAATGTATAAATGGCGTTAATTTAGCCGTTGAGACCCTCCTTGTGTATTTGTTTGTGATTATATATAAACGGATCTGTAAAATGTAGCTTCATTGTTTGGGAGTTGTGCTTATAATTTAATGTACATAACGGTACTATTAAAATACTTTGACTCGTTAATGTGAATTTAAAATTTCTCAATTGTCTTCTTTTTTAAGAAATCAAATATTGTACATTAGCCATGTATGTTAAAATTTTTAATAGAAATTTATAATGCTTATTCCATTTATTGCTAATTAACATAATAAATTAAAAATAATTGCAGTGAGGAAAAACACTACAGCGTCAGTGATCGAACATTTATTTACTACTGACAGTGGGCTGAAATTTGATTTCTGTATGTGCAACCCACCATTCTATAGCAATATTCAGGATGTTTGGGAATCAAGAAGCCCTGCCAGGTACTAATTCCTATCTTAAACTTGCCCCTGCTTATACTATTATTCCATATATACTCCTTTGCAAAAAACGGGCCATTTGGATTTTTTCTACATTATTGATAATAATTTAGTTCTAAAGAGGTTTTAAAATTCAAACTATGTTACTGGCACTTAATAAAGAGTCTGGGTATGGAATAAAAGTTAATTTGATACCGAGATAGTATTCATTGAAAATGGCTCACTAAATGCGCAAAAGTACATAACAGAAATCCTTTGTCAACATGCATCCATCTGTAATTGGTGAAGATGTCATTCACATGGATGATAATGCGAGGGCCCACCGTTCTGGCGACATAGATGCTTATATGTAAGAGGTCGGTATTTTTCGTTTGGACTGGCCAGCGCCGAGCCTCGATCTTAAATCCATTGAGCATATCTGGGACCTCCTAAACAGGAGAGTATGATCTGTCCAACCACCTCCACAAAATATCAAGGAGCTTAAACAGGTGATCCCGCCTGAGTGGGAATAAATTCCACAGAACACCATCAAAAGCCTAGCAGAAAGCATGTCAAGATCATTACATGCCGTAATTGCTGCAAGGGAAGCTCTTGCTTTTTTAATGGTTTTTTTTATCAAAGTACCATAAAAACACTTGTAGCCTTAATTTCACCATACCCATAAAAATGTTTATTGTCACACAGATTTATGTTACTAAAACACCGATTCTAGGATTTAATTGTTAAAAAAATCTAAAAAAGAAATTTCTAGTCATCTTAGCTAAAACTACTAAAACTTTTAATATTATCCAAAGAAAAGCTAAGGTGTCCGTTTTATTTGCAAAGGAGTTTATATTCAGTTCCGCTTAAACTGTATATACAGTCCTCATATTAATGTAAAATAATACCCACTCTTAGTTTATTCCAAAATTAATATGTTTTTTTTTTTTTCATAAAATACCGCTTTAAACATATTTTTTATACAAAATTAGAAATATTGTACCACATGATTACAAAGGTATAGATAATTTGTGTCATCTGGACATTTGTACATGAACCGCATCATGACAAAACAGCAGGTTTTAAAGAGGAACCCTTACTTTATGTCATATGTTTGAGCTGTTGAGTTTAATAATATAATTTGTAAATAATTATCTTATTGTGTGTGCAATAATATCAATAAGTAGATAAGTATTTTGTTTCAGACCACCTCCCAAAAATGGTTTTACGGGATCACCTCAAGAGATTATAACAGAGGGTGGAGAGTTAGAGTTTTGTAGAAAAATGATTAAAGAAAGTGAAACATACAAACATAATATAATGTAAGCATTAAAAATAAATTGTAAACTTTTGTGCATGATCATCAATTTCTTTTGTTTCTTTATGTGAGTATCATAATGTTTGAACAGTAATTCTAATAAGTCTATAACCCTCTTCTGATTCATGTTAGTCACTTACTAAAAACATGTCAACTGACTTGCTTGTTTTTAAGAGTCAAACAGCAATTGTTAGAAAAAAGAGCTCCATGGACAAAACCTTTGTGGTTGTAGTTAACTGCATTAAAAACAAGTAGCCTACAGTACACATAAAGCAGGGCAACAGTATTATAGATATATTACAAATAAGATTTCACTTTTCCAGAATATTCACCACTATGGTTGGACACAAGTATAATTTGAAAGAACTTGCCATGGATCTTAAAGCTGAAGGTGTTAAATTTACTTCTACAGAGTTCTGTCAAGGCCGAGTTACTCGATGGGGCTTAGCTTGGACTTATCAAGATTATGATCTGTATAAATTAGGTATTTATCAATAATTATTTTCAATTAATGTCAAAAATTATCTAGATGGTGTTCAATTCAACCCCAAAAGACAAGTTATAGTGTTTACCATTAAACAAAATCCGTTCAATACATCTCCTCGATTTAGAGACACTCCCTGCATTTTTTACAATTTGCATTATTTAGGTTGTTGCTCAACCTAAATAATACAAATTTTCATGGAAGAGCTGCACATAGACTTTAAGACCAAGAGAATTTCGGGAAAATGTTGTCTTAACTGTCTTTATCTTCTAAATTGAAACTGTGTAGTGAAACAGTATTTCTCTTTCCACCAAACATCTCCTACTTTATGGCGCACAATTTGGCCCCTCGTGTGATATACTGTGTTAATTGCTGCGCTTGTGAACTGTAGTACCAGCTTTTTCATTTTTCAGTTAGATTTATTATCAAGCGTGTCGTGCTCGGAATTTTACCACTTAATAAGACACTTCAAACCAAAATTTTATTGTTATCACCTAGATGAGTGACACGAAGCATAGCGACAAGAGTTAGATTGAATAACTTTTGATGTAAGAGATAATATTTCTCTATCTTTTTCAGTTCCCCCGAGAGATAAACCACGAAAGAAAAATGTTCCAATAACGATTGAACTACCTGAATTATTATCTGAACCTTACAAAACATTGGAGAACGCCTTCGATAAAATAAAATTAATTTTCAAAGAATTAGATATTATACACAATGTTGTTACAATGAGTCGCAGTGATATATTGTTTAATTTTATAGCTTCAAGAAATACTTGGTCTAATCAAAGGCGTAAAAGAAGGCTTTTAAAAAGAATTGAAGAAAAGGACTCTAAAAAGCATAAAAGTGACGTGAACCCAAAAACATCTACAAACAATAATGAAAAAATAGAATTATCTAAAGAAATCGAAATTGAAGACATTTGTGCGACAAGAAATATTAGTGAAACTATAGAAATAAATTCTGATAAGAATAATTTTAAAACCAATATTTTTTGCAATAATACTTCAAGTAAAGATACAAAAGGACAAGTTGTTGTTAATGGTGTAATGAAAATTATAAGTAGACATAATAAAATTTTACTTGAAGCAGAATTTGTAGATGGACTCGGTGGAAAAGAAGCCCTACATCAAATACTACAACATATTAAAAACGTTCGGAAATAAAAGGGGACTTTTAATTTTATAGCTTTAAGACTGAATTTACATATCCCCAATAACAGTATGTTTATAAAAGGCTTTTATTGTATGTACCGGGTATTGAAGATCTCAGCAGCTCTTGACACTTTAATTACATCTATAACATATCACACATATAGGATATCTCTTACAGCTTTGATTCCGCAAAAGTACTTAACTTCAATTTTAATTTATCTAAAGGGCTTATGAGGCCCTGGGGCGCAGCGTGCGTTGACCCATATTTAAAAAACACTAAAGAAGATGAATAATGTGTCTAAAATATACAACAAACTGCTTAAGTAAACTTAAATGTTTGTAGTACCTAAACAGTAACTTTTAATTATTTAATTCATGATCCTTTTCGATTTTTAGAGATGCCTATAAATGTCATAGAAAAAAGCTCTGAAAGCACAAAAGCTAGTAAATTAAAGTGTTAGTCGTTTTGTTTACATTTGTGTTCAACCCAGCTGCAATAAGGGTACACTACACTTTGTTTGTGTGTGGGAGCGGGTGTGGTATGGGTGGGATTGTAATTCCCACTTTATTTTTAGAAGTGAACGGTTCTCGACCACAAACTGGTCGGGTGAGGACGGCGCGTGCAGTGGCCTTTTTCATATGTAGCCGTGCTGCTTTCATCTGGTTTGTGACTAGTGACCTGCTGGTATTCACATCCACTCTCCATTGTTGAAAGATACGTTTAGCGAGAAAAACGGTTAAAGAAACAGTTGCAAACTTCATCAAATTATCATAATTTGGTATATCCCTAGACGAAGATATAGCATGTGCTGTTTCAGATAGAGCGAGTGTTATGCCTGCTTTGAGTCAAAAAATTCTTACTATCATCAACTTTGCTCGGCACATGGTTTACAATGTGACGTTCTAGATACAAATACTTTGCCTATTGAAATAGACGAACGAACCCAAGAGGAAAACTATAGTAGTGGTTCAGATAGCAGTGATTGTGAAGACGAATTTTAGACGAAATGTATTGTGTAGATGTATTGTAATGCGGAATACACAAAATGCCGAAGTCCCTATGATCCTATGTAAGTATCTGATTACGAAAGTACATTAATATTAATAGTAAATTACATAAGTAAGTAAAACTACTATACTGCAAAAATATATGGGAAAAGTCAAAAAAAGAACTTATACTTGACTGTAAAACGCGGTATGATCGCAGATATGATCACCACATTTTTAGCAAATATTGCTAAAGCCCTCATTGATTTTTAAAATAAAACTATTCTCTTCTATTGAAATTAAAATATTGGAAGACATATCGTCGTCCCTCAAAATAGTGAAAGCGACTGTTGAGGTAATTTGTCAGCTAAAAGCAAACTTATTAATTTCTGAAACGGCACTTAATTCATGATAACCAAGTTAACAGAAAAAAATACTAAATTGAGTTGTCAGCTACCTGAGGCTCTTAAGATGCGCATGCTCTTAAGATGCAAAGAAGGCAAGCTGGTATTGTGGGTACCCTTAAATATCTTCACAATCCAATAAAATTATACTCAGAACCAGCATCACAGTTTACTCAAATCAATCAAATGATATCGTAACTGAAACTATAGTGAATATCAATCAACTATTAGGTCGGTAGATTTGCAAATAACACACACAATAACAACTTCATTGGTATCTCCGAACCGATACGATATTGGAACCTTCAAAAAATATCTTCAAAGGTCGATTACCCATCTGTAATATCTATGATGTTGAAGATATCTATGGGCGGCGTTGATTGCTTTCCATCAAGCGGCATGCTTGCTCGTCTACCTTCTTATCCCATAGAAAAAATAAAGATATATACTGCACTTATTAGGTACTAGGAGCTCCTAAGTACTAAGTCTTGCATTTGACCATATCCAAGAGAGATAGGCTCGAATTCGCTCGAAACGATCGTGAGATTTCCCATAGCCTTGATATAGTTTTTTTTTCATATTTTCACGCCTTTCCCCCGCAGGGGTTGACAGAGACCACAGAGCTTCATCCGCTTCTATTCATCGCAGCGAGACGGCTCTCCATTGGTCGCTTCTCGCCCTCGTGCGAATCAGGACGTGACGGGTGGCGAACCACGTCACTGTCATTTTCAGCAAATTATGTATTATAAATTCGCTTTTAGTGAATCCCACGAGCTGCAAGGGAGAATGGAGGTCAGCCCCAGCAGAGCCCTGCATGCTGAGGTAAGGCACCATAGTACCCGGGGGAGCCCGATTCCGGGACGGTCGGCATGCTTGCGACTAAGCTTGCCCTTAGTCACGCATCCATTGGCATGGCAGACCGTGAATTGGGGGAGAGGAAGGGAAAGGATAGAGAATAAAGGAAATGCGGATTGGGGGGTTTACCAGACTCGAAATAAATATTTATAAATCCATACATATATTTATTCCGATGCGGGGATCGAACCCGCGACCATTGACTCCGCAGGCGGAGGGCCCCGCCACTGAGTCAATCGGTCGCCAATTTAATATTCGTACGGAATATAACGTCTCCTTGGGTACTACATCAAATTTATTATTAACAGTTATGAGAGATTCTTCAACATATCACCGATAATTCCACCATTAGACCACCCACCGTAAAAATAAGTACTATAATCTCCACCCAGATGGATGATGGTCCACTACCATACGATTCAATCGCATTTTCGGCCTCGAGCAACTTTAGAACAATTTACCACCTACGATATTCAAGAATAATACAATATGGGGTATTTAAGACAAAAGCATATGTGTCTACGAAAGGCTGATAACGCATTTGAAGTACTGCTAGGGTTTTGGGTATCTATTGGCAAGGCGAGGCGACGGTTGTTATTTACCGTCAGGTGAGTCATAAGCTCGTTTACTTGCTTTGCTAAAAAAAGTTATTAATTTATTTGTTCTTGTGAGTTTTATATAAAGCGACTATAACAACAAATACCAGAAACGGAAATCAGCATCACTGAAAAAATACCGCATGATTAAATCTCAAATCTATCCACCGAAGTATAAAGAGTTTAGCGCTAGTAAACGATTTTGGTTGTGTTTATCGGCGACATGTCCATTACTATGAAAATTGATACTAAATATCAATTACTTTATTTTATAACAACTGCGAGAACAAAACTGAACAAAATTACGATGAGACGATTAAATCAATGTATAAAATTGCATGTTTTCTTAAATTCAAAGATATCTTTGCTGTTAGTCTATTGGTTTTTATGGGATCCTGGGCCACGGGCTTGAAAATAAAATTAATTTAGCTTTGAATCGAAACCAATTTTTCTCAAATGCTTGTAGGAGGTAGTATCTTAACTGTGAAGTGATGCAACAGGAGTCTGGTTTAATACTCTTTGTCTTTACAAGTGGACCTATTATATATACAACTGATGGCGGGAGACAAGCGCGGGGTGCGGGAGACGCGGTTGTGCCTGCACGTGTGCAGCAACAAAGCGCGTTCCACGAATGCGGAGAATCAAAGCAAGTGCGTAGTAACAAAGCTTGTTTCGCGAATTTGTTCTTGAAATGTATATTCTGTAGCAGGTAGCTACATGCTCAACAAATTTTTTCTTCCTGAAGGTAATATTAATCGTATTGTACACAAATTCAACCAAAAATATCGATTATCATGAACTACTCTCGTTATCGATCTTTTTATCATATGTTAAATTCTTTCTATTCACAAAATATAATGCCTACAATAGTAAAATTCTATTATTAATTTGAAGAAGTATAATTACTATTATATTTAATATATAAAATTAAAATACCAGTCTACGTTTCAGACTCTGAACAGAAACAAATATTGTTTTATTAACTTAGAACAGTAGATAATAAATGTTTCATAGAGTAAATTAAAACGTTAACTAGTTACATTTTTGTTTACTTTTGTGTATGCTTTGCTGTTGAAATAACTTTTTTTTGAAATAATATATATTCAGAATGACTTCCACAAATCATGACTCAAATAAAGTTGAAGTGAATCTTAACGGTAATGTAAATGTTTAGTTTGAAGCTTTTATTATTAACCATTTATAGATTTATACATATTTTACTGTTATTATAGTTCGTAAAAGTACTAAGGAAAAACTAAAATCAAACTGTTGGGAAAATGCAAGCAGTAGAAAAAGATCTAAACCGTATAATAGAAATGAAGCTGATAATAAATCCAGGTATGGTTCATATGTCCACCATATCTATTAATTCATCATTAAAAGGGTCTGAGTCGCAAATATAAACTTTCAAAATTATAGAAATTTGTGTCACTTAAACTTAAAGTTTGCTGAAAGATGTCATTTTTAATTAAATGCCTATTAAAAGTTTTCCTGAACCATCATAACAAGTCTTTCCCAGAGGCAGCCTTCTTGTTAAGTTTTGGGACACCTGTTTATATTATTAAAGAAAAAATATAATGTAAAATTTAAGAAATTATCTTTAATCTGGCCTGTTGGTCTGGTTGGTAATCCATTGCTGGGTTTGCATGTTTGTTATGATGTATTGTTCTGTGACTGTCCTATTTTTGATGTGCATAGTAAGCTTTTGAAAGCTTTCATACTTGCAGTTTTCTCTTTTTTTAGTTGAAGTTGTATTTATCTTGTGAACAAGAAAAATGTAAATTAATTCTGTATATACCTGTTCTATCTCCTTTTTGTGTTTTACTTTATGTTTATTCTTAAATATTTAGGTTATCTATATTCACTAAGAATTGATATAAATCAAAGTAGGAGTTAGGGTTTTTATTGATGTAATTCAGATTTTTTTAAATTTACATTGGTTAATGTAGATGTTGTCTTTCATTTGCTTAATTTTTTCTTCAAGTTAACAATAATAAACAATGAGTCACTCTCTGTTACTTGAAGGAGAGCAAATTCTCTGTTTATCTTCTATTCTTATACATAATTTTAATAAAATGGAACTTTGTTCATTTACCAATCATGTAAGCAAATAGGTGGCGATTTGTTTTACATTTATAAATTTTGTTCTGTAAAAAATTTGTCCCATCTCATCTTATAATAACAATTGGGAATAAGCTTCATGATTAATTAATGTGGATGAAGGTGATCTTAAGAACTGCTGATGTTCTACAATTACTGACACTCAATGATCTTGGAAGAAACTTAAAATTTTATCAACTTCATCTTCTGCGCTGGACCAATTGGTCTCACTGGCTTTTAACTGGACCAATTGGACTCACTGGCTTTTAAGTCCCCAATGACTATATTGAAGTGGGCCTTTTTATGTTGTTCAAGGCCTTAGTTATGTCCTTCTATATAACTTCCAATTTTTTATCTAAAAGTGCCGATGTTGTGCATAAACTTGGATTTCCTTCAGTATTGTCAATCAGGACTCTATTGACAAAGAAACCTATTTCACCTTGGGAAAGACTGTATATTTAGAGTGTTAAGATTTCACTTGTAATCTTATCCTTCTCAACTCTACTTTCAGTTCCTGTACTCCAGATGCTCATTATACATCACCAGATTCCTGTTTTTGATAGCCTGCTTTTCCTGTTTTTGATAGGGATTCTTAGTACACCTTTCCTCGTTATTACCATGATCCATGGCCAGGAATAATGGAGCTACTAGGAACTGTGAGCTGTGGTTTGAAGATGTCTTTCGTGCATAGTTTGTCTTTAGTTGCTACACTGCGTAGAAGAGTTAGGAACTGCATACCTAGCCACTTCATACTGCCAACGGCGCTGACCGTTATCAACCTCTTAAACTACATTTGTGTGGTTATCAGCACCTGATTAGTGCAATTGCATGATGTTAAGATTTGGGACTACAAGCCGTGATTGTGCCCTCTAAGAACCCATCTCATCTTGAATAAAGAAAAAATGCAAGTCAGATGTCACCCCATTATAAGATAACTTTTGGAACACTATTAATATTTTTACAGCAAGCCACCTCAAAAACTACAACTTGAAACAGATCCTTTAATATTACAAAGACGGCAAAAACAAATTGATTATGGAAAGAATACAATCGGATATCATAATTATATTAAAGAAGTACCTTTGTAAGTTCTTTTGCTTCTATTATTAATATCATTGTTTTCATATAGTATTTTTATGATGTTCATGATTATTTTTTACATTCTTCAGACAGGAACGAACAAAGGACCACCCACAAACGCCAAACAAATACCTAAAATACAGCAGAAGGTCTTGGGATACATTAATTAAAATATGGAGAATTCAATTACACACTTTTGATCGTAATGCTGTGAGCAATAATGAAATACAGTCTGATGATGATGATGACGACGACGACAGTGATGATAACATTGACAACAGAAGTAATAATGATTGTGATAAAGATAACAGTGAATATGATTTAACGAATTAAGAAAAATTAAAGTGTAATCAGTGGAAATTAATATTTCGTTTTAAGAGGATATTTTTATTTTTTAGTGGTTTTTGTATTATGCACTATTGACACTTGTTACTCAGATGGAGGTCGAAGATCAATCACTGATCATCGTCATATGTGCATTACGAGATAGGCGCAAGGATACCAATACATTTCTTACTGCGCACAATCTACATACTTTCCTTGTTTTATTTTACAATTACTTTCAATATAAGAACATGGGAAACTTCATTAGACCAAGTATTCGGATTGAAGTCAGCAGAACTTAGTTCAATTCTACCACTTAAACTCAAGTTTGCACATTCACCACAAGAAAGAATCCCATTGTCATGTCTCCTCATTTCAAAAATTGGCTTCAAAAACACTCATTTTTGAAGCTAAGCTTTGTGTCAGGACACTTGGAATGAACATATTGAGAGACATTCACTTTCGTGTTCACTTGGAAGACGGCCAAGTTGACCTAAAAAAAGCAGGGCGGGCTCAGTCTTGTGAGACAGAATTTCATGCTTGACTATGGCCATCTAGTTTATAAAGTACAAGTCTCATAAGGAATACTATTCTCATCTCTGGGCCGAGACATCCAGCATCACCTCCCTCTTGACCGCATTCAACGTCGAGTAATTCAAGTCGTCGACGATCAAAATCTTATCGAACGGATAGATTCTTTGGTATTGGGAAGGGATAACTTAACTCTGCATCTTTTATTGTTTTTATCTCGGGGAAAAAGCGAAGAATTGTTTGGAATGACACCTGCCGCCGAATTCTACTACCACACAACTCGACGCAAGTTTCAAACCCATTATCTGGATGAATGGAGATTCAGTACGGTACGTTTTTCCTGAAACTTCTTTCCACGAACCGTCACTCTGTGAAATTGGCTACCTTCAACGGTATTTTCCAATCGGTACGACATAAGAACCTTTAAAAAAGAAGCCTACTCACGTCTCAAATGCCGGCAGCGCATCTTCAACGTTATTGCGCAATTTGCGTTGACTGCTCAAAAAAAAACCTTTTCTTAATCAACCCACATGCATTCAGAAATCTGCATATCTAAGACAATATATAATTTTGTTTTTATTTTTTAACAGAGCAAGATATCATTTAGCATATGTATGTACAGTTATTTTGCTTAATAGGGTTATATTTTAATATTATTACTATATGTAATAGAAATTCTTACACTTGAATACTCAAATATCAAACAACCTTTTTTTTTAATCGAGTACTTTTACATATAATAAAAGTACTTCATTTTGCAAGATATTTTTTTTTTGCTGCACTGAACAAAGTTTTGGTGTTCAAAACTTTACACGTTTGGGTGTGTTTAAATCTTATTTTAAAATAGTCGATGCGATTTTGGCAGGGTTTTCACAAGAGGATAGCGAGTAGAAAGTTGTAGGTTATGATTTATCGTTTTTGGAAAACTGAAAATGTATTGTAACAGACAGTGACATTAAAGTGCTCAATAAAAATGTATATTTGTTAGTTTTTGAATAACTGTTAGAGTACTGATGAGCTATCGTTATATCGCTCGTCGTAACCAGCTAGGTTTACCGCAGAAATCAGTTGCTGTTTAGCGCGCGGTAGGGGAAGTCGCTCGCATTTATCGCTAATTTTGAGTGATAATGATAATACTGACGAAAACAATTATTTTGCTGATACGATGATGTTTGAAATGGGCATCACAAGGAGGACTAGGATAAATAAAATCAAAAAAAATCTTAGACATTTTTAAGTATATATGAGTAAAATACAATGGTACACGGGATAAAATAAAAGAAATAATACATATCACTTTAAATACGAATTTTATTTACTTTTAAATAGTGGTGTTAATTTCAAGCGATAGGTAGATCTGTTCGGGTCAAAATATCCCGCGCCTGTTTTACAAGGGCGTTATTTTTATTATCTGTTGCAAATGCTTGTAGTTTCTCCATGTATTCATCAATATTGCTTTCTGTGGCACAACTTGATCCTCCTGAAATATATACAATAGATACTTTTTTGATAATCAAATGATTTATTAATTTTCCATAAAAGAATATATAGGACTCATTAGTTCCAAGTTGTGAGTGCCATTACGAACCAACAAACAATACGAACGGCATACAGAAATGTTTGGAAAAAATAATAACATGCAGGATATAGCTAAATTATTTTCTTTTATTTGATGGCAAATAGTTTAAACTATTATTACATATCACTTCATTAATAAGCCTTAATCGAACTATATTGTATAATATGTCACCACAATTAAACAATGAAAGGTGCCCAACTAAGTTCTCGCTGTGCTTTTTTTAAAAAATGCAACTTAATTGTGCAAAATTGTTTACATATATATTATTCAAAGTATTTCTCATCGCTAGCTGCAACTTTTGCCTATATTTATGGCAAATCTCGTATATCATTACAATAAAGTGTTCTTCTTTTGAGACTATCCACGAATCACCCCGTTTTTCTGTCTTCATGTGAGCGGAACTGCTGCTAAATCATGTGCCATCTACCAAAACAAGTAATAATCGGACGGTGCAATATCTGGGGAATATGGCGGGTGGGGTAGAACTTTCCATATAAGTATTTCCAGGTTTTAACGAGTTTGGTAACATGAAGCTAAGCGTTTTCATGCAGAAAAATCACTTTTTCATGCCACTGCTCATATAGTGGCCGTTTTTTGCGTAGTGCTCGGCTCAGTCGCATCAACTGAAGTCGATACTGTTCCCCAATGATGGTTTCGTTTGGTTTCAACAGCTTATAATAAACAACACCGACCTGATCCCAACAAATACACAGAATAACCTTCGCAGCGTGTACATTTGGTCGAGCCGACGACATAGAAGCATGACTGCCCAGTCCCCATGACTTTCTTTTCTTTGGATTGCTGCAATGAATCCATTTTTCGTCATCCGTCACGATGCGATGAAGGAAACCCTCAATGTCCCTTGGCTTCAAATTATAAGGAACCCAAGTTTATTGCTTTTGAATCATTCCCAACACATGAAATCGCTTTGAATTGGCTTGGCGGGTAACTCCTAATACTGGACCAAGCTGTTCTTGCGTTTGGTACGTATCATCCATCGAGCTATTTTTTCAATTCAGCGTCTTCGAATGTTTTTGGCCTTCCTTCGCGTAGATAGTTGTCAACATCGAAATCACCGTCTTTAACCATTCACGGCCCGTTGTTTGTCTTAAAGCAGCATTTCCGTAAACTTGGTTTAAGTCGCGAAGCGTTTCAGCTACCATTTTCTTTGAGTGAAATAAGAAAAGAAACACTTCCCGTAAATGACGATTATTTGGCACAAAATCAGACATATTCACACAACTAAAATTATATGACCCCACAATAAAATCACTAACGTGTCAGCGGTTTGTTATGTCTAAGCTTGATTCATTCACGTTTTGGATGTCAAAATCGTCCAACATTTACTGCTGGAGCCATCTGACAAACAGCGAGAACTTAGTTGCGCACCTAATAACTGATGCTAATCTAAGATTGTGAAAATGAAATAATAACGTCACTGATGTAAGGTAGCGGAAAAAGTCCTATAACTAAATTATTTTTTACTCATCCAATCATTAGAACAGTAATTTCAGTCTGAAGTTGGCAAAATGGGTGATTTGTTAGCTTCTATTGCTCGTTCTGGATCTCCAAACGATTGACCATGTCTGACAATAAGTCTTTCATATTATCAAATATAAGTAAATTGTTAAGGCTCACGTCAAGACTATACAGAGGATGGTTCAATAATTTGTTTTCATGCTCAAAAACCCCGGCTGTCTTCTGAGATATGTGCGGGATCATTGCTAGCACCATTGAAGAGTGCACTGGTATTAAATAACGGATGCCGCCTTTTGCTCTTCGAAAAAATATGAGTACCCACCGGGAAACTAGCTGCCTGACACGTATTTTACAACATCTTCCAAATAACATCATAACAAATATTTTGATTTGATCTGAAGACGGATATACAATATTGGAGTGCTATATACCAGCTACACTCAACCTGCAGCCCGCCGGGCTTTTCTGGTTGGTCCAACTGGAGTTACTTAATTTTAAATCATTATTGATACGGTAATTTTCCGCAATACACGACAATTTATGCATTTATTTATTTTTTTATTTACATAAACAGAGCAGACGTCTGATTGTATCACAGCAACATGTTATTTTAGTATTTTCGTAAACACGACAAGTGAAGTGTTTGAATTAGCGATGTTTTGCATTGGGTATTTTTAATTCGGTATCGAGCAAGTGAGACCGCAGGATTCCCGTTTCCTTGTCTTCTATACTTCCATGTACGTGTCGCTTTATTTCCCGGGCGTGAATTTTTTGAATTTATTTACATGGCACATCTAAACCTGAGACCTTATTATCTTTTTGCAACCCATAAAACCACGACTAAAAACTGTTTTTGGCCGTTATGAAAAAAAGGTTGAGTACCATTGCCATAGACTCGTGATAATACCTGTCAGTGGCAGTGCGACAGGTTGCAGAGCGTGAACTAGAGCGGCGACGAGGGCACGTCGATGCGCTACGAGAGAAGCAGTTCGTTCTGCAGCGGCGGTCGTCTCCGCACGGAGCCGTGTCGTTGCAGCACTCACTTCCTCAGCGTGACGTTGTAAGATTGCATTCTGAATTAGTGGTCATACAAAATTAAGAATCATTAAGCCGTTTATCATTTGTTTCTTGCGCTATCGGATGCTTAGATGGTTTAAACACATAGAGAGGATGGATGGCAAAAGAAATTTACGTTGTGCATGTGGATGGAAGGGTCGGTAGGGGAAGGGGAAGGAACTGAGGAAAACATACTTTGAAAAAATTGCCGAAGTTTTTAGGAAACTTTATCATACAATAGTCTACACTTTTTAATCATAACCGTGGCAAGGGCACCGATATATGGCTACTTGCATATAGTTTCTGTTAGCAGCTTTATCTAGTAGTTTCCACTCCAGTATTTGTCTAATCGAACTGTTTTGGATTCTTGGACAAATGAGACCAGTCCATTGTCAGTCTAGTTTGATAACTCCAAAGTGTTATGTCATTGACTTTGGTTTCTTTACACATTCTATAGTATGTGATATTTTCAAAGAGTTCAATATACATATATTACTTACCTGTTGTTCATAATCAGAATTAGCTTTTCTTAATTGCCGTAATTCTGACTCTCTCAATTTATTGTGTTGAAGAAACTGATCTGTAAATATTGGGATATCAGTGTCTCCTCCAGTTAGCTCCTCCCCCTGAAAATGCCAAAATCTGACTAGGTCATTACAATTATTTTATGCTATATAGGAATTCCAGGACAAAAATTATACTAATTTAAATATATGAATTTGAAAACTTGAACATGGTGTGTTCACTTTTTGAGTCAAGACTAACATATTTACAGCAGGATAAATATTTTTATGGTTAGTAAATAATACCTGTAGTATTTGTGAGTCAAGTTTTTGTCCTTATCATTTATATATCAATACTGGCAACTATGAAAAGAGATATTCTAATGTGGGACTTTAGAGTTTTATTAATTATTTATTATAAAATTAAAAACAATACAGTAGAGAAACAAAACTTGTAGGATATGGTATATAGTGAACTGAAATATGTAATGTAATTAAGAATTTAAAACAATGAATAATACATATTATATAACTCACTGAAGCAGGTGTTATACAAGGTCGAGGTCTAGGTGGTGTTTGTTGTCTCGGTATATTAGGCGGCAATGTAGGTACTATAACATTCTGCTCTATTGGCTGTGTACTCACTGTAAATTAATGATATTAAAAAACAATTATTCATGTCTTTATTGTAGCTAAGTATGTCATTCCTATACAATCATAAAATATTCACCAAAATTTCCATTATTTTGGTTTGCATCTTGTGGGGCAATATGTTTCGCTTTCTTACTTGCAGTTCCTGGATCCTTCTGTTCCATCTGTTGCTTTCTGAATTCCTTATATGCATCAGTTTTTTTATATTCAGCCCATTCCTTGATATATCTAAAAGTGAAAATTTTGTGATTTTGGATTCTTCTGATACAGAACTTGTACATTTCTGTTAATAAATTATTAAAGAGTTCAATAATTAAGCTCAAAACATTTATTATGCTTTAAAAAAATTGTTTATAAGCAAATAAGTTTTAGAGCAAATTGATTTATGTAAGGTACATACTCCAGGTTGATTTATATTTTTAAATCTATATACATATTAGATTTCAATTGCAACCGACCAAAAAATGTTAATTTTAGAAACAAGCTATGTTTCTTCCTTGTTTATTATAATAAGTTCTACCTTTCTTTGTCCTGATCTGCTGCATCTAGATATTGTTGCTTTTCCTCAGCAGGTAGCTTACTCCATTCACTGGCCAACTGCCGAGTTAACTCTGCAAAGCCTAATTCCGGTTGTTCAGCTCGTAACTGATCTCTGCGTTCATTTAGGAATCTTACATAGCCTGTAAAATTATTGTTAAATATTAATATGCTACAATTATTTTTATTATAAATGGTGCAAAAATTAAACATTCACATTCACATTGGTCAGACCAGTCACCGACATAGCTCTTCAAGTTAGCAGACTGAAGTGGCAATGGGCTGAACACATTTGTCTGAGAACCAACAATTGTTGGATTAGACAAGTGCTGGAGTGGAGACCGTGACTCGGCAAACATAGTGTGGGACGCGGACATAGAGTGGAGCAACGATCTGCGCAAGGTGGCTGACAGAGACTGGATGTGTGTAGCTGAAAATCGGGCTAGGTGGCGCGCCTTGAGTGAGGCCTATGTCCAGCAGTAGCCTTCCGCGGGCTGATATTGATTCACATTGGATCATACTTTATTAGCTATATCAGGAAAATATTATTTTGAAATCATTAGAAATTAATTGAATAATTTCTGAAATTATTGAGATTATATTAGTAACTACTGAATTCATTTAAAAATAATCTCAAATATAATTAATTAAATATATATTTTTAAGAGTAAAATAATAAATTACTGTAAATTAGTGATATTATGGCTACAAACATGAAAAAGACAAACTTAATTCACAAGGGTCACTTTTCTTATTTTTTGTTTACCACAGAATTTACTAGAAAAAAAAAATTTCAACTATATTATAGTTGAAATATTTTAATTTAGGTTGGTATGTATGAATGCAATAAATAATGTAGGTCTAGACATATACTTATATTTTAAGTACATACTTGCATAATGGTGTCGAAAATTGGTAAAACTATACTTGTTTACTATGGATGTTGTGATTGCCTTATATATCAATTTATACAAACGTATTTTAAACACACCGGTAAGTGGCTGCCGCGGAGCAGTTTCATCACGAGGAACTTTTGGTTTACGTTTTTTAGGTTTTTTTGGAGACGGTTTTTGCGCTTCTTTAAGGACAGATAATTGAGCTCCGGCATCAGTTTTATTTGCATTATTTGCGGGAATCACACTTGCTGGAGCCTCCTGATCCGTATTTGACGTCTTTGTAATATCCTCCCCTGTTTTTGTCTGAACATCTGAAGATTGCGTTTGTTCTGTTTCCATGATGAAACAATAATTTTATAGCAAATTATTTATGGAATATAAAAAAGATACGCATTCATTTTAGTAACAATGGATCCTGAAGTAAGTATCTAAAGTTAAAGATACTTTTTGCAATCCAATAATAATTAAAAAAGTACTGTCAATTCTTTGTTTATGGCAACTATCAGTGAATTCTGCCAGTGTCAAGTCAATCATGGAAGTCACACAATCAAATAAAAACTTCAAAAATAACGAAATATATAAACAGAAAAAAACTCGCACCGTGGTAATTTTCACGAGAGTATTAGAATTAATATTACTAAAGAGTACTTAAGTAAATAAATTTATTGAGTGCAAATTTTGACAGATTAAAACGTTTAGGAATATAGAGACATGACAAAATTATCGATACTTTTTATCCGGTACGTAATTTCCTTATTCGATAATTTGCATTGCTTTTCATCGCATCATAAAATTGAAAGATAAATATGACTGTACCTCTTTTTCATAGTTCTAGGATTATTGTCTCAGAATACGGTTACACTTTTATGATATTTATGGACAGTGTTTATTACTTTCCGTTATATCACACATGCTCATTTGCTTTTATTTTATAAAAAAAAAATAACAAAATTATGATTTGACTTAAGGACTTGTATCCAAAGTCATCATATGTTGACAAATGAAAGAAAAAGATAATTATGGCAGATATGTCAGGGTTATTTTTCGGTTTAAAATATTCGATTTTATTCATGTTGGTAAATTAATGCAAAATATTTTTTTTGATCTGATGCACTGGGAATAATAACTATTACTAGTTAATTATTATGTAATTAATTCCTTCGCATTTATACATATACATCATGGTAACGAATTTTGAAACTTTTTAGTTTTAGTTTGAAATTTTAATATTGTTTTAATGTACATCTGCAATGTATAATAATAACCTATTTCAATGTTTTCAGAGTGACTTTGAAGTAGATGAGGCATTAGCCTCACTAGAAATGTTAATGTCTGAATTTTTTTCACCATCAACAAATAATTTTAGAAAAAGAGAAATAGAAACTATACTAGAAAATTTTTCTAATAGTAGGGAGTCTTGGAAGCATTGTTTGATATTTCTTCAGAAGTCGCAAAACCAATATGTTTTGATGTTCATATTGACCACTTTAGAGGTATCTTTCTATTTAAATGTGTTTATCTAGGTCATATTACACATGAAAATGATTATTGGGCTTCAGCCAAAAAAAAAATGGAAAAAGTACTAAAACAATGGAATTTATAATAACTGAAATTAGTTCACTAATTAGTTTAGTTTTAAAATTTATATGTATTATAATTATTTTAAGGTTAATTTTATAGTTTTTGTCTTTATACATTAGCATTAAGAAAAAATGATTCTACATTCAGATTATAGATTTTTTTAAAACTTTCTACTCATAACTATAACTTGTTTTTAATTTCTTTTACTTTGAGAAATATAATAAAACACTCTGCAGTTTATATCCTTAGAAATCAAATCTGTGAGAACAATTTACAAAAACTTTTTTTTAAATACAGTGTAAACTGTATTTCACTTCTGGAATTAATGACTCCCTAAAATGTCAAAACTACTATTTAGACATAATTAATTGGTTAACTTTTATATACATACAGTGCTACATTATGTGGAGCATCAAACTTTTTCTAAATAACAACAATGATACATATAGCCATAATTATAAAAATTATAAATTATAAAAAATTGCTGATTATTAATATTAATGGAGTCAGGCGTTACTTTGCGGAAATCCATCACTATGTGGACAGTCAAAAGTTTTACTTAGCTAAGATCCGCGACAAGCAAAACAATAACATAAAATTAATAATGTGTATTTTTCTGCTGGATGATTATATTTTGTGCATTTCCTTAATTGTTGTTATATAGAGTTCATACCGTAATTTTGTTAAAATAAAAATAATAAGGACTCATTTTATCTAACTTCATTTTAAACTGGTACATACCCAAATTGAATCTTATTAAAGTATATAAACTTATATTGCAGTTTATAAACTAGTAGAAATGATGTTACATTATAAAAATGTTGTTGCAATAGTTGTCACCCAGATAATGTACACCAATAGTCCTCAACCCTTGAGCCATGGATCGGTATTGACCTGCACAAGACACATTAAATTATTTTCTTTTTTTTACTATTTAGTGTTTCTTGGATTGTGCGACTTTCTATGGATAGAGATTAACGTGAACTGAGCGGCAGTCACTACTAGACAGTATGACATATGTTCCTATGTCCCCCATGTGGGGCAGAGGGCATCCACAGTGCTCCACAATCGCGTATGTAGTCGCAGTATACACTGTGTGAAAGATGTTTGTAAACTAAAACAATAAAATATAATCTATCAGTGAACCGTGAATGGTCATTGATAAATTATTTGACAGCATTGAACGGTCCATGCTGTTAAAATGGTTGGGTATCACTGCTGTTGTTGTGTACAGAAGTTTGCCAAAGAAAGTATGTACTTTCTTTGGCAAATTTATTATTAAATTGACAACGGCCACCAATAGGCATATTAATTTTTTGTCTATTGGTGGCTTTGACCAGTTACCATTAGTGACCTATATGCTCATTTGCTAGCTCTGCCAAAAAGACATTCATTTTGCACAAAAATATATCATTTTTTTTACAATGATTTTTTAACCTGTTAATTATAACATAATTAATTAATAATTATGTTGATGTAACATTTGTTAAAATATTATAAACATTGTTTTTTAATTTGATACTTTGAGTTAAATTAAAATGATGCCGTATTGTAAAGTTAAAAAATATAAAGATTAATGGAATAAAAATGATACATTTTTGTATTTTATAATCCATGGCTGAGACTTGATACATTTCTGAAACGACTCTGTTGACTTGCATTAAAGACGGAAAAAGAAATTAATACAAATTCTGGCTTCTTTCAGAACATTATTAACAGGCTGTGGGTGACTTTATCAGATAGTGAGAAAACAGAAATAAGACTTACATTATGGAATGAGTTAATGACAAAAGATGAAGTTATGTTATATTTCATTAGGAATAAACTTGCAGCGCTCATGGTGGCTATTGCACGATATGACTGGCCACATATTTATTCTGATTTCTTTACCAATATTGTTGAGGTTAGTAATTATTAGTATTTACAGTCCCCATATATAATAGAAACTGGTCGTAAAAAGTGCTCTTATTGTTAATTTAATATGAACATACTATTATATAGTTTTCAGATTTGTATCAATATATATTTATTGTTTCACTTTTATCACGTTTTAATGAACTGTAAAAATATTTTGATTACAAATAATGTTTCTTTTTTGATACTGGCAGTTACTCAGAAGTGATGGCCGACGATGTATTTTGGGTCTGGTTCTTGCGCAAGCAGCAAGTGAAGAATTGGGTGCAGCTCGTGATAATGGCATATTGTTACCTTCAATGAGGCGAAACCAGCTTGAACGACTTATGTTGAAAGGAATCCCACAGATGTTATCTGCACTTAGTGGTATAATTTTGATATTGCTCATTTTAATAATTGATGGTTAAAATTTTTAATTTAACATGAAAAAAGAAGTATGCCAATGTTTTGAATATCATTTTAATAAAGTTACAATACAGTTACAGAAAAAAGAAAAATTTCATTTAAATATTAACAAATTAATAAATGTTGGTGACATTCTAAATTATTTTATTTATGTTCGTGTAAATATTATGTGCAGAATTACTGGAAAAACATGCGCAAAAGGAAGGACAGTCAAATCCCCCACCTTCACCAACTAGTGGATTTCCTCATACGTCAACACTTCCTGATTTAATAGCTAATGCTCATGATGTACATACTGTTGATAAGTAAGTTTTAGATTATTGATTGTTTTTTTTTTAAATAATGCGATATTTTAACTTTTCTATAGTCATTAAATGACCTGAAGATATTAACCTTCACTAGCTTTAATTTGAAATCTACTTTATTACTGAATAAACAAAAAATATATTTAAGTTCAAAGTTGCCAGTTTAGAGATTTCTTTGGATATCTCTTTAGAATACTGTTTACTTGCACCACTTCTGTTTCATTTAAAAGAAATTTTCATGTTTCGGTATTAATTTTATATAAAATATACTTATTATACATAAAATAACTTTATTAGTTGTATATAATTGATGATCGTGAGATCACGAATGTATGTATCTTTATGCCCCTCCAACATTGCAAATATTTTCAGGGTTTTAAATATGGAGATAGTTGTGAAGACTTTGATAATATTGCAGCATTTGTTTTCCTGGTTGCCTTTATCGTCGCACGTACCTCCATCTCTTGTAACCACCGTATTCCACTGGGGCAGCATAGCAACCCAAACACAGGTAAGTATATATTATCATGAAACTCTCAGACGTCTGGAAGTGAAGCATAACTAAATGTACTAATTTGTATATTATAGATTGTATATCTGATTTTATTTTATATTAGGGAAAAAATATATTTACATAAAAAAACATTTTATAATATTTGTTTTTGTCTTCGCCAGCGATGTTCTCTACTCTTTTTAGATGCAATTCTTTTATAAAATGAAATAAAAAAGATGGTGAACATGCTTATTATGCGAAAAATACAAAAACGGCTACGCAAGTTTAATAAAATTAATACGCGGCCCCGCACCTGTGTAGCTTAGGGCGAACTTTGCTCGGCAATCCGCGTACGTAGTGAGGTAGCCAGCTAGAGGAACTCGTAAACGTATATTTGGCATCTGTACCCTGTACAGGCAAAACTGATTGAAGACTTTTGTGGCCCTGAGGCTGGGGCGGCGATAATACGACTAAATTTTCTTAATGCTGTTCAGCTCAAGTCAATCTTTCTTCGGTTTTTTTCTCGAAGTTGTTTCCGTCTAAACCCACAACCTGGCTAAGGTTCTGGCCACCATTCCTGAACAACTTCGAGAATTTTGCTATCTACCAAGGTCGGCCTTGGCACAATATGGTTATTGACCATGATAAGCTTTATCCAAATTTGTAGCCAAACCGACCTGCCAAGAGAATTAATTTAGACTGCCCCATATTTCACGCAATTCTTGCAACGATTCCTCATTAGAATGGCTACTATCTACTTAGGCGTGCGCAATGACCCAAAATGAGTTTTGGCCAACCAAGATTTCGCACCACCATCTGCCAGTTCTTGACTTGGAGCTCCTTCAAGTTGAGAATTGACAGACGCCAGCCACGCACGCACGCATCACTCCAGCGGTACCTAGGACGACCGACTGGGCGACGACCCTCGAGCCGCCCCAGGTCGACGCGTTTCACGGCTCCATCTTCTCCCATGCCCATAACGTGGTCCAGCCAGTGGAGTCTTTGTGTTTTGATCTCGCCTATGATATTGGGTTCGGCTACTAGGTCTTCGATCTCGTTCTTTAGGACTTTTCAAAATCCATCTTCCCTTTTCACTGACCCCAGTATTTTTTCAAATGGTTTTGCGCTCTTTTTTCTGAGCGCAGAATGGTTAATTAGAAGAAAATAAGTTGATAGTTTTGTTAGTCGTACATAAGTCACGTAAATTTTGTTTGTGTTCAGAGCATGGAGGCGGCACTGGCGGGTCTAGGCGGGGTTTGCGAGTTGCTCTACCGACGGTATGCGCCGCCATCCTCGGCCGCTACGGCGTTGCGACTCCACCACTGCTCGCTGCGGCTACTGAGGCATCTCACGCACGCTTCGCACAACACCTTATATCAAGCACATTATGAGTAAGTACACCTAATTATCTTACTACTTTTTTGGGAACGTATCTATCGTGTAAAACGAGAATTAGGTATGTATATGTATAGGTATATATATATATATATATATATATATATATATATATATATATATATATATATATATATATCTACTTCGCCTATAGTCATTTGTAATTATGCGTTGCAGGTCTTTCAGATATGTGTAGGTTGTTTGTTTTGAGGTGTTGTCATATTACTTCTAATATATCGCGGAAGGTAGCAGAAGTGAATTAATATATGAATCATTAATGTTAAGCTTTGCTATTTCTTATCTTAAAGTTAGATTAGAGTCGTAATTTTCTGTCGTAATTCTGGTACAATTTACCACTTGCGGAGTCCCCGAACACTTACGACATTCAAAAGACTGGCGTACGGGTGTACGAAAGGCCAAAAAGCATTTGTGACATTGCGGATATCTATGGATTACGGTGATCACTTACTACCATTAAGTGACGCTGTGTTTGTTTACTTGTTCTGCTATAAAAGTGGTTAAGGGTATGTGTAGAATTGCAAAAGTGCAACTTTTTATACCCTTAATCAATTATGTGTGACCCTTGTCAATAACTTCGTATAGAGATTAATAATCATCCTTAGGTAGAGAAATATAAATGTAATTTATATATACAGCATAATGCTACATTATACATTATAACATGATGTCATTATTTTAATGAATATTATCATCTAGTCTTTTCATTTTTACAGTTATTTAAATAAGCTTGCGGAGTTCTTGAAGTTGTTTGTATCGCTACATTTCAAAAGACTAGAGGCTGAGCCGGAATTCGATGCCATAGAATTTTTGTCGTATTTATTCCAATTTACATTCCAGGTAAGAAATTAATTGTGTTTACATATCTTGTTATAATAAAAATTTTCGATTTGTTAAGAAAATTAATTTTTTATTCTTTTTAGGTTCCTACGTGTGCTATTTTTGTCAACTGTTTAGATATATGGATACAATTTATAGATATCTTAAAGCCTGAGGACACGCCCAAGTACGTATTTTATTTATTTCAATAATTTATGCTGGCGCCCATAGTTTTTATCATTCTCTGTAAGAAACATTCTTTTTCTGCGCTTGTGATGTTATGCCATGCTATGGCACAAACGGCTGAATCGGAAAAATCCTTTATACTTATATAAATTTAACTAACTTTTTGGGGCCCGTCTGCGGCGACCCCTCAAAGCTACGCGAGCGTTTCAGGTTCTGCCAAATTTCAGGAAAATCCTCCTATAAATGACGATTTTAGCTTTGTATAACGGCTATCTTGTTTTCCATTTTGGATTTTTTTTCTCCCCCATCCATGTGTTCACACTTGTCCACATTTTTGTTTTCGAGGGCGACCCGGTAGGTATTACGGTTCGGGCGGGCCGTCGAGCAACTTTTTACCAGGTTCAGATTTTCAAGGTTGGTATATAATTCCTCTTACTCGAACCCTATCTGAACATTTCCCTAAAACAAACTTACCCTCCATCTCTTTCAGTTTTCCAAATAACATGTCGTTCAGTCATATAGTCAGTCAGTAATATAAAATATTTATGAGTAACAGCGATGCCATTCGGCGCGGTCTCAGCGACTTCACTCAGATCTCGCTTTGCAACCTTAAATATTAGCAATTCCGAAATTGTATTGGAACTTAGGTTCATTAATACATAACCGTTTCGAGCAATGTAAATTCTTATAATAAATTATGTAACATTTTTTCGTGTTTTTGTGAAGGTATTGGGAAGCCCTGCAGGCGCTAGTGAACGGTGTGTTAAATAAGATACAGTTCCAACACAATAAGGGTCAACTACAACATCTCGATAATGATGTCTGCGATGATGACGTTAGTATTTTACTTCGTTTTATTTCGAATTATTTATACTTCGAATTATTTATCTTTATATTTTTAATTGATCACCGCAATTAATCGGTACCATAGATTGTTGTCGTACTTATTTAATTTTTACTTATTACACATTATATTTTGTACAAAATATTTTTAATTGTTGTTTGTATTAATTTTTCAGGGAGAAACAGAGTGGCAAACATTCCTTAAACATTGTATAGAATGCATTGCAAGGGTTGCAGATTTGGCCCCACTGGAAGTTTTCACATCAGTGGTATGCTTTTAATATTTATTTGTACTCATATATTTATAAGACATTATATTATATAAGACATATGATTTTAATTTCGAATAATCTTTTAAAGATTATCATCATCATCATAGATTGATTAGCAGTCAGTTTTTTAGTTCAAGTTATCACTTTTCAAAATAAAGGAGCCTAAAGAAGTTTATATATAAAATAAGCTACGCCTTTATGGAAATTTTTCTGATTTAAATATTTTCCATAGTTTGTTTTGTCCTTAAATTATAAACAAAAAGTAAGTTGACGTTAGAATAATATACATACTAGATTATTATGAAATCTACTTTAATATTTTTGCACCATAATGAGATAAAATGTACTCATGCATAATAAAATATCACTAGGAACTGCATATTGTGCAATAATATGTTCAATAATAATATGCAAGTTACGAAGATGGATTATTAATTGTAATATGCAATCTATCTTTATAATTTAAAATGAATCGCTGAAATATATGTACGAGTATAACTTCAGAACGACTGCACCAAATTAAATAGTTGTTTTTTTGTTTTTGTTGCGATTTATACAAACCTTGCCCTGATAATAATCAGGACAAGGTTTGTATAAAAGATAATTTTCAAAAAATTGTACGGAAAGACGTAAAAAAACAATTTAAGTTTTCGTTAGCTTTTTCGTTATTTTAAATAGCAATATAACTAATAGATGGCACCATTACTATGATTAACAAAACAAGCTATGATTAACAAAATAGACATCAGTATTGATGGATTGACTACTGTATGACAAAAGCAAATCTTTGTTCCTGTGCTTTGTGCTGTTCTTTCCTCTGAGTTTTGTCTCATTGTTTTCATTAGGTATACCACCCATGCGAATCTGGGTCGAGCAGTTAGTAATAAACAGTTATTAACCATTATAGTGGTATGATATTTAATAATATTAACAAAATATTATATTATATGTTGTTTAAGCTGGAAAGATGGCAGTGTTTAGCGGGCGTGCACGGTCGTGCGGCGGGACGTACAAACGGCGTGGCGGGCGGGTCATCGAGCGGAGAGGCGGAACGTATGTTGGCTGCTTTGCTAGACCTGGCTACGCTCACGCGGCTGTTAGGACGACTTGCGCCCTCTCTGTTAGCCGGTTAGTGCTCCTGTTTACATTTGATTTTATTGTTACATGATCAATTCCATTAATCCAAAGTCACCGGCAAAGCTCTTCAAGTTTAATAAAAATATTATTATGAGACTCGAAAAGTGTGAGTACTAATAATGCTAAATAAAAAGTCTCATTCCCACCATCTGCATAAGTGGCGGTCCAATACAGTGTGTTTTTCTAGAAACTTCTTTCCATGCACCACTACTCTGTGAAATCAGCTACCTTCACCGGTGTTTCCGAACCAATACGATATTGGCACCTTCGAAAAATCCCTACACTTAACGACCAGCAACACATGCAATTTTTTAGTGTAGTGATGAGACATATGATTATGCATATAAGATATGCAAACTAGCCAGCGGGTCACTCAATGGCAAGCAACCACCGCCGCCCATTTACATCTGCCTTACTACGGCCACTATTGATGCATCGCTTACTTCAAAGTGGAAAAGAATAATAGGAAAGTAATGAGGAAGAAACGAAACAGAAGAAAGAAATAAAGCAAGGAGAAAATGTCAGCATCCGTGTACTGACCACAATAAAATTTCGTCACTTAATGCTGATATTCTGTAAGGGTGTAGAACTTCAACGATGATGCCGGCCCATTCGTGCCACCTGTATGGCTAGCCGTTTTCAAAAAGTGTCTTGTGTGGCAATACAAGTACCGGACTGGCACTGTCACGCAGATCTACTATTGCTTGTTGAACCGGTTAAAAATTAATTAAGAACCGGGAATATTGTTTGTTGGTAGATATCTTATCTCATCATCATCTTCATGTTCAATCATAAAATTGAATCATCCTCATGAGGAGAGTGATAAGTGTAGAGGAAGTATAGAAAATATGCCGAGATTGTAGCAGATCGAGATCTGCTTACCTTTACGGCAAACAGGCGTGACGATATGTATATATGTATGGTAGAGACAGAGGGTGCAAGGCGAGCAGCGGGCGCTGCGGCGGGTGCGGCATTGTTGGAGCGCGTGTCGGCCACTCTAGCCGGCGCTGCACTGACCCGGCCGCACCGTGGGCACCACTCGCACGTACACGCGCACGCACACGTGCACGTGTAAGTATTGTTACTTCACGGTACCTTTGCTTCCCCTACCGATAGGGTGACAGCGTGATTTGAATAGCAATCGGGAATATATTTGTTCACTATTCGGCTATCGAAGGACCAAACCTTAGTTATGTGACAACCCAATATACACCCATACCTTCTTCTACACGCATATGTATAACTTCAATTTGTAATGTATATTATACATTACAAATTGAAGTTATACATATAGGATTGTTGATTCGATTGTTAATTGTGTATTTCAGCGTTTTCGGCGGTGGTACGGATTAGAATGAATTCCATCCGACTGAATTAATAGAATACAGTGAGCAACGAATTTAAAAATAGATTTGCTTCATTGCGTTCTGAGATTTAAAGGTGTTAAAATTGATGTTATGGTGAAAACTGCAAAATAAATAAAAAGTGCCATTGAGAAGAATCAATTAATTTCTCGATCATACATACATATAATATTTTTTTTTCAGCCCGTACATGACTCACTGCAGGGCACCGGCTTTCCCATTTTTGAAGGAATGATATTACCCTACCTCACGTATCCAAGGTGGATTGGCGGGGCATTTAGACTCTGTGAAACAAATGTCTGAAGGCCATACATATATTTATCCCGATGTAATACTTGAACTCGCAACCATTAATTCAGTGAGCAGTATTTTCGCCACTGTGGCAATAAGTTTTAGGTAAATAATGGTGTAGATAAATTCATAAAATCGAAAAATTCAGGCACGCGGAAATGTTTGCATGTATGGGCGCCTGGTGCTGCTACGCGAGCGAGTGCAATGTTCCCGTGCAAACCATGGAGGGGCTGTTTAATTCCGCTGTCCCTTTCCTCATACCCCATGAAGTTCCCGTAAGTATATCCCGTTTACATGTCCAGCTTTTTGACTAATAAAGGGGCTGGCGACTGCCGCTCATAACTGGATTACGAGGATAGTGAAAGTGAAAGTTTATGCTATTTAGTTTTGATAATATGTAACTTGACAATATAAGCTACATGATCGTCACCATTTTCAGCCTACGGCAGTCAATTGCTGGACATAGGCGCCGAACATTATCATAATTTGCACAGATCATTATTTGCTCTTAATACACTTTTAATTCGATATATATATATATATATATATATATATATATATATATATATATATATATATATATATATATATATATATATATAAAGTAAGCAAATTGTATGTCTAGTAAAACGATAACGCTAACGATGAGTTTTTTTATATCATTACATGATATAAAAAAACTCAAATTAGTCAATACATTTCACTTTTGAGGGAGGCTAATTGTGACAGTGTTTTGGATTCGAATGTGTTGTTTTAATTAAAAACATACAAAAACTTAATTACAGGAGCCCCCGTTGCTGTGTCATGCAGCTGCACATTTGTTGCTAAGTCTGTCTAAAAATGTCAAGTTCACCTCAGATCCAATTGTATTGGTCGGAGACCTCTACAATCACGCCCAACGCTCTCTCCAATATCTGGAGCCGAAGGTTAGTTTAAAGTATTTTAGTATGAAAAAAATATAAATGTTTCTGTATTATATATACCTGTTTAAAACCCACCACAGAATGTTTAAACCTTTCGCTACGAGCCTCGCCTATTGACAACGTCCGCGCGATGATCTGTGTGTACGAGCGTCTCCTATCGACGACGTCTGCGCGATGACCTGTGTATACAGCGTCGCCTATTCATGTCATCCGCACGACGACCTGTGTGTACGAGCGTCGCCTAGTGTCGACGTCCACGCTATAACTTGTGTGTACAAGCGTCGCCTATAGACGACATCCGCGCGATAACCTGTGTGTACGAGCATCACCTATTGACGACAACCGCGCGATAACCTGTGTGTACAAGCGTCGCCTATAGACGACATCCGCGCGATGACCTGTGTGTACGAGCATCACCTATGACGACAACCGCGTGATGACCTGTGTGTACGAGCGTCACCTATTGACGACGTCCGGGCGATGACCTGTGTGTACGAGCATCGCCTATTCACGATGTCCGCGCGATGACCTGTGTATACGAGCGTCGCCTATTGAATAAATTGTAAAGTTTTGAATAAATGATAAAGTTAAAGATAAAAAAATAAATTAATGTCGCTTACGAGTCCAACAAAAACTCATGACCAACTTATTAGCCAGTCGCTTATCATTTACCGGCTAAAATACAATGCTTAGTAGGCTAATATGAATAAACCTTTGTTTGAAGTTTAAATCTTTATAATTGCGTTAGGAGATAGAGAAAGCATTGTGATAGCCGGCTTTTTTATGCATTGTTGATGTTAGTTGTAGATTGTATTTATTTTGTGTAGACAGCTGGAGTAGTGCGTGAGGCGCTAGTGTCATTGGCACTGGCACGGGGTGCGGGCGGGGAAGCGGCGCGAACGTTGCTTTCAGCTTGGGCGGGTGCTCTGCCACACGCAGGACCCAAGCACGCCCTACCTCCCCTAACCGACCTTCTACAAGCATTCGCCAACGCAAACACATCTGCTAAGAAGGTATCTTTAATTTACTAGCTGCGCACGGGTAGTGAAAAAAATGAGAAGTACCTGAGTGAAAAGAACAGCATGAAGCACAGACATATTAAATATAATTAATAAAATTTAATTAATTAACTAATATTTGAATTTGAGTAGATGAATAAAAAAGTATTTATGTGGACAGTCAAAACTTTTACTTAGCTAAGATCCGAAGAAAAGTTTTGGCTGTCCACATAGTGATGGATTTCCGCAAAGTAACGCCTAACGCCATTAAAAAAGTATTTAGTAATGATTGAAAATTTGAACAAAATATATAACTAAATATATATAAGGAGAGTGTAAACTAATAGTAAGAATTGAATGCTGAAGCTAGGGAAAGTGATCTATCTCTTAGATATTAAGTTGACGGTCATTTGCCAAATAAATAACTTAGGTTTTTATTCTTATACTTCTGTTAAAAATATTTGAATTAAAGAATGTGTTTAATCGTAAACAGATACTAGCTGAAAGCATCCAAGGAGCCGCGGAAACCGCGTTGCGCATGCTGTGTGATCCGGCGTACTCAGCGGCGGAATCAGATATCACGGACTTCTTTTTAGCGCTATTCAGTGCCCTGCTACAACAAATGGGCAACTTTACCTATACTGCGATAGACGTGTTCCTCGAGGTTGCTCAAAAGTAAGTTAGTATTTCATATTAGCCTTAAATTGAAATTGATTATAATTATCGAACTTATTTTTGTTTTTAATGGGATAGGAAGGCAAACGAGCAGGCGTGTTACCCGATGGCAAGCAATCAACGCCGCCCATACACATCCGTGTGACAGATATCAGTGCCATAGGCCTTGCAGAAGCGTTGCTGGCCTTTAAGAGAGAGAGTGTAGGCTTGTTTTTTGAAGGTTCCAATTTTATTGCCCATATCTCGGGACCCAAACTTGAAACTTCAAAACTATCGATCTTAGATATGTGTCTTAACTAATTGATATAAATTATACAAAGACAAAAAAGAAGAATACATATGTACATACATATATATCGTTACGTCTGTTTCCCGTAGAAGAAGGCAGAGACCACAGGTCTCCATTTGCTACGATTTCGGCACACTCTCCTTGGTCTTCCCTTATCGACTCTTCCATCCACATCCGCAACGTAATTTTTTTTTGTCACTCGTCTTTCCATCCATCCATCCATCCCTATGTGCTCTATCTGTATCCCTATGTGCTATGTCTGTATCTCTATGTGCCCAAACCATGTGAGCACCAAAAAGAAGAATTAAAAAAGTTTAAGTAGTCAATATATATTACTGCATATTCAATGCCCCTTTTTCTCTCTCTCTCGTCTGAAATGATTATAATTGATTATGACTGATATGATTATGATTGCAGGGGTGACAGCGAGGCAAGTGTGGAACGTTTAGTGGAGTGCGTGCGACTGGGTGTGGAGGCGGGCGGCGGGGGTGTGCGTGTACGGGCCGTACTCGCTCTGTTGCATGAGCACGTGCTGCCGCGAGCGCACCAACAAGCTCCAGCGTTAGCGCGCGCTGCTCACCGTCTCCTCACTAGGTAACTCAAATAGTAATTAATATCAGCCAATATCAGCCCACAGCAGTCCACTCCGCTTCCTCCACATTCATCCACTCTAACAGTTGTCTACTGCAACGATTGTCGGTTCTCCAACTAACGTGTCCGGCCCATCGCCACTTCAGTCTGCTAATTTGAAGCACTACGTCGGCGACTCTGATTCTCCGATGAATTTCCTGGCCCTTTCCATAGCCATCTGAGCGTCTTTGAGCTTGTGGAGTAGACGGACTGTCAGTGTCCACGTTTCAGCGCTGTAAGAAAGTACAGGTAGGATGCACTGGTTTAAGATAAAATAGTGATACAAAAATAAAGGAGTTAATACTCCCTTATTTTTAGGGTGATTTTTTGTTCCTTAAAAACAGCAAAGAAAATCTGTATTATCAGTGATATGTGCTACAATATGTTTTTTTCGGCTATTTTGGCTGTGGTTTGAATTAGAATGAATTTCGCCTCAACTGAATTATGGCTTTTATACACGAAATTGTGACGACGAACAAAGACAATTTTTTTATAAGTTTGCTAACACTCTTTTTGAAGGTTCTTACAGAAAAAAATTGGAAATTGCGCAGAAACTTGAATATTTTCAGAAAATATAATTTCAGAATATTTTCAGAAAATATAATGACTATTGAAACTTTGCATATTTGACAGTTCGTTACGGACTTCGTGCGTGTGAAATATATCAACACTATGTTTGAGCGCCTTCAATACTTCGATATAATATTTTATATTTGAATTACACAAGTATGACCATGTTTCGAATTTACGCGCTAAGCTCAAGTGGCTCACTCGCCTTCGCCGGAATGCTCACATACTCCCTATTTTCTGCTCTATTTTATTTAATCCATGTTATCCCCCCCCCCCATTTATCTCAAGACCCGCTTTGTATTTCTCAATGACACACATTCGAGGTGTTTGAGAACATCTGAAAATTTAATATAATATTAAAAATGCGGTACTTATTCTATGACCATACCAAATTCTATGACCAATGTTTCATAGCACAGGCTGTTCTGTTATGGAATTTGTTGCCACTGGAGGTGAGACAAGCGAAGTGTCTCCTGACTTTCTAAAAGCTTGTTCGAATTGATTATTCATAGCCAAGACAGGTCAATGTCTGTCGGGTCAGCTAGTACTTTATAAATGTGTTGTGTTGTGTGTCAGCGTCCTGTTGCACCGGTGGCGGTATTTCTTTCCGCATAAGTGTGAAGGCGAGGAGAGCGCTCGGCGGACGACCGAGCTGCGGGGCGCTCTCGCTGCGCTCGGCCGCGCGCTGCTCACCACGGATATCGAACTGTTACGCATTGGCCTCGGTGCATTGGACTTGCTCAACACTAAGTGGAAACTCTATCACAAGGTACTCCTCCTTATTATTGTTTCGAGATGATTAATGGAGTCAGGCGTTACTTTGCGGAAATCCATCACTATGTGGACAGTCAAAAGTTTTACTTTGCTAAGATCCGCGACAAGCAAACAATAACAGAAAATTAATAATGTATATTTTCCTGTATAGTAGATTCTACGGAAGACAACCGAAAAGTCTTTTTTTAGCGAAAAGGCTTTTCGGTTGTCTTCCGTAGAGTGTACTATACTTGAAGATTCCCCGTGTTGGGGCGTAACACGTGTCGTTTACAAGGTGGAAAAGTGGTAGTGTGTGTTTGGTGTTGTGTATAGTGGTTGGTGGGTGGAGAGTTGCTGGCCGTTTTTCGGTAACTTTTTGGTTTAAGTTCCAAATAATTCCACTTCATCCAGCAGGAAAACACACATTATAAATTTTCTGTTATTATTTACTTGTCGCGGATCTTAGCTAAGTAAAACTTTTGACTGTCCACATATTGTTACGAGCTTAGGTTCAGAATAAAAAATTGTGCACCGCAATGTGAGGGGTATGATTGGGGGTCAGAAGTCAGTCCATGGAGCATCTGCTCGACTGTTCACTGTGTCCTAACATTTGCACTTTCCAAGATCTATTCATATTGAGGTGAATGCTGCTGCCATTGTGGTGGCGATTTACAGGGGCGGAAAAATATACGTCTGACACGAAACTGATACGAAAAGGAGGAGAATAAAACGTTTGAATTTATGTTAATATAGGGCTTTATATATCATCAAACCGTTGTATTGTAGGTGATATTCCGTTCGGAGTTCATGTGCGAGTTTCTGTCGGTGCTACTGTCGGGTCTGAGCGAGGCCGGAGCGCGCGCGTTGTTGCGCGAGGAGGCGGTGTGCGCCGTGCACGCCATGGCTACGGTTGACTTCGCAGCGTTCCGCCACGCTTTCTTGCCGCACTATCTCCGCTCCCAGGGCCTTTCGCAACAAAACCTTGAACAACTCTCACTTTTTCCTCCGGATACGGTACGTCAGTATTCTTCTTTTTTGTATGGGATAGGAAGGCAAATGAGCAGGCGTGTCACCTGATGGAAAGCAATCAACGCCGCCCATAGATATCTGCAGTCCCATAGGCGTTGCAAAACGCGTTGCCGGCTATTAAGAAACGCGTAGGCTTGTTTTTTGAAGGTTCCAATGTCGTATCGGTTCAGAAAACACCGTTAGAGGTAGCTGGTTCCACAGGGTAGTGATGCATGGGAAGAAGTTTCTAGAAAACGCACTGGTACTGGATCGCCACTCATACAGATAGTTCTACCAACAGTTACATGCAACAAGCAGCAGCAGCAAAAAAATTCGAATCGAAACCACGACGTATTCGATTCCAACCATTAGACAATTTTTGTGACCCATATTCATAGCACACAAGCATTATTAGTTTTATTAGAATGGACACCAAGAATTAAAGTAATATCAAAACAGACAGATTATTTTTTATTTCAAATATTAGGAAGACTTAAATATTAGAGGTACAAGTTAAAATTATGCCGGCAGAAAAATATCCAGAAATTTTTAAATATATTTAAAAATATAAAAATCACTAATAACTATTTCTTTGACTTTTTCAAGATTATGAGTTAAAATGTTATTTTTATACCTGTCATGCTTTCAGATTGAATATTTTGTTTTACTTGTTTAAAAGTGAATAGTGTTTTCTTCTTCCCTTTTTTAAGATTTTCATATGAATTGGCCATAGTCAGTTATTATTCCAATATCTGCCTCATTTTCGGATAGCAAAAGTAAGTCCATACACCGGATATCTATCGCATCTCTATTAAATAGAATTTATCAGTACCTACATATATTTTCGGAATTAATAATATATTATGTTTGCAGGACCTACCTTCATTCACACAAAATATACAGCGTTTAATGAACGACGTGAATTGCTATCGGGCGTACCAGTGTTTCACTTTCACAGACAATAACATGGTTGCCTGAATACAAAAAAGTTGGTGCTGTGATATGGAAGAACAGTAAAATATTTTTTGTATATAAACATATACTTACTTTATGTAGTCATTAATAGCCTATTATCTTCAGTGGTATTAGTTAATGGTTAAACAAGGAAAGTAATGTGTACTATACTTGCATTTTTATTTAATATAAATATTATTCTACGTAGGGTTATAACTTGGAAGCTTTGGTAAGATTATAAAGTCCCAATTTTTTAATTTTGGTCCTACGAAATTATCCTACTTCTTGGTTATAAGAAGTAATAAATGTAACTGTTATATATGTATAATAGAACACAATAATATCACAAGTGTGATAAGAATTTACAATCTGAAAATATTTCGTTCCTCTATTAGGTCAATTTGAGCTCTAAAATAAATTTACAGTAATTTACATTGACGACGACGATTTGGTATCAAAAGTATGTACGTATTTATAGAAGTGGTATACACAATGTCAAAAATTGTATTTATAAATATCAGAAATTTTATATTTGAATTCACTGGGGTTACAACTTTTTATAGTGAAATATGATTTTATTACATCCATAAAGTAGGTGATTTGGTGATTAAATATTTCTAATAGTGAGTATCAAAAACATTCAAATTATATGTTATCAAAAAGATTATGTATAATTAGCATAAAAACTTAACTTCCTGTTTAATAATTACTTAGATATTTTTTTATTCATTATTAGAATCAGTAGTTTTATATACATCATAAATTCCAATGTTGATAGAAAACTTATGTTCCATTATGTACAAAGTCTATGGCAAGATTGTTCCGTTATGTATAAAATCTGTAAACAAGATCTAAATCATCACCATTTTTAATTCAGTATACAAACAATTACCAATTTTTCTATCAAAGTTACTTAAAATGTAGTCTTTCTAGTTCCTATTATTTAAAGGTCTAAATTTTTTTTAAATTGTATCTCAAAATTCTATTAACTAATTTATAATAGAAGTTATAAATTATTTGAACTAATCAAACAAAGCAGTACAAAATTAGAATTTTCTGAACACAAGTGCACAACTTACTCAGACCAGCAGTGCTTCTTAAAAAGCCAACCAAGGCTTTTTTTTTTCTTAAAAAGCAAACCAATTTATGGTGTTGATTCTTTTCCAATAGGCTTTTGTTGCTTGGTCCTTTGCTTTCCTATCCAATAAAGTAATTTTTGTTTACATTTTAAACAATTTTAAAACGAAATATAGACATTTTGAAGTAAGCGTAAACCCTCATTGTGCAACATGAAGTTTGTGGCGATATTTTGACCTTAAATGTGGTTTGTTTCTTCATAATTTGGGTTTACATTTATATAAGTGTATTGTTTATAAGAGAAAATCAGATCTTATAGTGTCATTATGGTTTTTGTATCAATAAGCTTTGTTTTTAGTGGTGGTTTGTATGTGCTTTAATGTATTTATATAATGTTCATGCAATATCCGATAAGACATACTTCTAGTATTAATACTAAGGGGACCAACAAAAACATTGGATCTCAAAAAAAATTAAACAATTATCGATACTGACATATGGAGAATGTTGATGTATGTCGGTATTTTCTTTTAATCATGTATGTGCCACAATAATTATATAAAAGTGTATTGTTCCATTACTGTTCTTAATGGATTTATCACTTGCACATGATTGCAGAATGGGTGTAATCTATCACTATTTTAAATTATATATTAAATTTGTATAGTATGATAATTGTTTAAATTAAATAATGGATTTCTTTCTTTATAGTTATTTATTATTGCCGATATTTGTTCTGCTTAATTGGTTACTATTTCCAATTAGTAAGTAAAGCTTGTTTGAGTCATAATTACTCCTCCTTCAACAACCTCTTATGTACTTGTTTAACTATATTCATGTGGCTAGCGTAAAGTTTTATCTCTGGTGTATAATCAACCCAACATACGCCTACTGCATCATCTCCAGCATTTAGTTTCAAAGCTCCAACAACAGACCCGTCATTATCATGAAAATTATATGCAACCGATTCCATCCAGGCATTATCAGTATTACGTGGATCATCTATATAGCCCCTGAATACTTCAATGCCACCACTAAAGAATTCATCAAACTGCTTCTTCCACAACATTTTATCACCTGAAAAATATTGGAAATGTATAGTTTAATATTAAAATTATTACTATTTATTTATTAGTAAGTATAACAATTATTATTAAGTATAACAACTACAATTAATTATTATTCCTAATATGTATATATTAGTAAGTATTTGTTCAAAACAAAATTACTTTGGAAAATTGATTCTGACGAGAAGAATATAATAATTTAAAAATTTTGAGGTTTTCATACCAAAATCTATAAAACTCACATTCACTTGCTACTAGAGAGTTCATAGCTTCTTCTTTAAATTCTCTAACAGCAGTTACAGCTACTTTCTCACCGGGATCAACCATACCACCAGGTAAGGCCCACTCTCCTGTGTCACGGCGTTTAATTGCTACAAACTGAAGAATGGGTCTGTAATAAAATTATTAATTTTTCAAAAATGTATTTTGTTTTATTTAAAGGACCAAAAGCTTTATATACTTATTCATGAGTTTGTCCATTTCAAGTTCACCACTCTTAAGTGTCTTCCATTTAGTTACTATTGGATCTGCTGCATGATTTGGTCCCCACCTTCCGAGTATACCTCTTTCCACATAATCCAGTTCTGCCAATGGGATTTAAAGGAAATCTATTTAATATTTTATATGGACCCATGTGACTTTTTCTATTTACTTTACCATCAATATTATTCCAATTGGGTATAAAATTGGGATTGCCTGCAAATAAATTGTAGCAATAAAAGAATAGTCACTATCTTTTTGTGCTGGTCCACTGCTGGATATAGGTCTAAAAATAAAATCGATGTGAAACATTTTGGGACCCTAAAATGAATCACGTATTATTTTATATTTGTGATTATTTCGTAGATCAAAATATGGTTAGACCGATCAGCAGAGTTAGCAAACAAGAAGTCGCTCATCTTGTTTGTAACATGTTTACTTTTGTTATACCTATATCTAAATCAGCCCAGGGCTTTCCGGCTATATGAGGCGCAGTATAATTCGGTGGGTTGTATTCTTCATAATCAACAGTCCAAGGTACTTGCTCATCAGGTACTGCAAATCTCTGAACTGTTGATCGGGGATAAAATCCGGAACGACATTTAAAATGTTGAAAAATCATACTAAATCCGGATCTAATGGTCAAACAATAGACAATTATAAAACTATTAAAAAACATTCAAATAGTATTTAAATATTCTCGGAGTTCACATATGTATTACGAATTTTTACACTTAAGTAATAAATCTCGAACAGCGTTTACAATCTAGATCCAACGTCCAAAGTAAAACAAAAGCATTAAAACATTCCATATGCATACGATGTGAAGTTCTTATTTTTAACGAAACAAACTATAAAAATATGCCAAGTAACAAAAATCAAGTTTTATGTAGTTCTATTAAATGTGTCGGCAGTAATCATAGAACAAATGACAAATCGCCGATGATTTATCACATTTTGTAAATTATTATCACAGCCTGCTACTGTCATCGATCGCATCGGTTGGTTATCATAGAATCGTGATTAATTTACTAAGTAGGACCAAGAGTACTTTAATATTAAAATACAGTGAAAAGATAAATGTGATAAGTTTAATACTTGTCTTTGCCGTGTTGTTAATGCTAAACGTGGTGAATCGATTTTCTCGAATAAAATCACGAATTTTCTCTAGTTATTATTTATGATTAATATCGTTAACATACTTTTAATATTGTTCTAAGAAACCATAAAGTGTAAATAAATATTGTAATGTCTCTTATTACATTAATAATAGTAATCAATAATGTAGTCATTGTGGGATTGTATATTCAAATAGAAAAACAGTTAAATGAGTAAACATTTAATTCAACATTTTAGTAAACATTTAGTTCAACCTTTGTTGACATAACTACTAGGCTACGAACGAACTTATTGTCAACAAAATTACAAATCAGAGCTAATATCATCGTGACAATAAATTATCGCATGTAAGGTTATTAAATTTTTTTTATGTATTCACGCCTATCCCCCGCAGGTGTTGGCAGAGATCATAGAGCTCCATCCGCTACCATTCCATCGCAGCGAAACGGCTCTTCATTGGTCGCTTTTCGCCCTCGTGAGAATCAGGACGTGACGGGTGGCGAACCACGTTGCCGTCATTATTCAACGAATTAGGTATATTAAATTCGTCTTAGTGAATCCCACGAGCCGCAAAGGAGAATGGAGGTCAGCCCCAGCAGAGTCCTGCATGCCGAGGTAAGGCACCATAGTACCCTGGGGAGCCCGATGCCGGGACATTCGGCACGCTTTCGTCTAGGCTCGCCCCTAGCCACGCATCCATTGGCACGGCAGACCGTGGATAGGCGGAGAGGAAGGGAAAGGAAAGGGCAGGAAAGGAAATGCGGATTGGGGGGGTTATCCGACTCGGAATAAATATTTATAAATCCATATATATATTTATTCCGATGCGGGAATCGAACCCGCGACCATTGACTCCGTGGGTGGAGGGCCGCGCCACTGAGCCAATCGGTTTTTAAAATATTTATTTTAATTTAATTTTTTTTAGTGTGGTCAATTTAATTTTCTGGATATATAAAATCAATTAAACGTATAGTCGATACATGTCGCTGTTATCATTCGCGTAAAAGCTAATCCTGCTGCTCCCATTCGTTACAAGCTCGAACTCATTAGACAAAATACAACATATTTGATTTCATTGAACAGTATATAATGACAACGTTAATTATATCACTAATATCTACATTTTCTGATGTTATAAAAACAATAACTTCTCATTAATACTTCAATTTACCAGGTATTCAGTTAGACGTTTGAAGTTCATTATGTCTATCTTTCGATGGCTCGCAGTAATAAAAAAATGAGACAATGATATACATCGTGATCGTTAAATATAATCGAAATGCGTTAATAATAACATGAGTTTTAGGTTTGAAATAAAGAGAATTAGATGTTTGCATGATAAAACAATGACACTAATTTGCTTTTTATAGTTGTTTTTTTCGGTGTAGATGAATGTTTTTAATTAGTGAGCGTTGTACACATCACATTAATAAATTGTCTTTCTCCTTCGGTTGACGTACCACCCAAACAATTTATTTCGAATCAGTATTAAAATATAATAAATAATTAAGCTATATTGTTGTATGGAGGAGCACACTGCACTGAAATAGAAAAACAGAATTATACAATAATCAATTTGTTTATTTAGCAATAATATAACAATCATCAATTCCTTTTGCGTGTTCCTTTTCGTGTAGAAGGCTTTTTGAACACATCGTCATCCTTTTTCTTTTCAAAATCTTCATCGTCTACAAAATAAATTATGTAATATTATTAATAATTTGGCGATTAAAAATAAATAATAAATAAGTTTTTATACATTATTTATTTACCAGAGTCCTCTGAATCATTATATGTTTTGTTGTTTCTTGGCGTAACTTTTCTCTTCGATTTCCGCAAAGATTGTGGCATGTTATTTGGCGGCTCGTTCTATAATTAAAAGATTTTTGTTAGCAAAATAGAAAGGTAAATATTTGTCTCAATTTCCAGGTTAATTTAAGTTAATAGAAAGGGAAAAGAAATCAATTCGAAGAAAACAAAATGGCCGTAATAATATATGAATATTATTATTACTTATAGCTCTACATTCCAAAACCGGTACAGTAAAAACGTTTAAGAAATTTTGCATTTTCGATTTCTATTGCCTACTGTGATTCATTTTAACGCGAAGAAAATCGCGTGCTCAAACAAATGTTATTTAGATAGACGAGACGAGACGAATATCGATTTGGCAACAACAACAAATATATAATATAATGGGATTTTCAACAAGAACTTTGTTTTGTAAATCAAAATAAAACAATGAATTTAGATGACAATGATTAAATTTTTTTTGTATTAAAAAAGGAAAGTTTGGAAATTATGAATGAAAAGTGATATCTGATAAATGTCCACCTCGACTAGGTTACAGAAGTCGACTCGAACGACCCGGTCGAACACGCGTTGGTGTTGGCAAATTATGTACCGAGCCTGTCGACTCAAATTTATTGACCAAATTCTTAATAGCCGTCTCAGAAGGACGATTATGTTTACCAAAAATATCCCGAATTTTATGAAATGTAACTTTTACAGATCTACCATTTTCATAGTAAATTTTTATTATTTTAATGCGATTTGCGTTTGAAATTGAATTCATTGTAAAACTTCGCCAAGCTTCTACTGTAGATATGATCAAAACTGTCATGTTGAAAAACCCATTATAATAAACTAAAAATGCAATTAACATTGACTTTAAGTTTGTAGATCCTACAACCATTGAAGTTAATAAAATACTTTTCAGTACAGATCTAAGAAAACGTGACGTTAGCAGTTCATGACACAATTCTACACAACCAAAAAATTTTTTTCTTAATTATTTTAGTTATTGATTTATTTATTTAAATCTGATTGTACAAAATAAACATTCGCTAATATTAGTGTTAATGTACTATTAATCGCAATAAATCATGTGCAGAGGGAGTGGGAGGTTCGATTAATTAATAACCCATATGAGGTCCCCTTTTGCAGCAATCATCGCATGTAATCGACTAGGCATGTTTTCTTCCAGGCTTTTGATGGTATCCTGTGGAATACGTTCACACTTAGCCGAGATCCCACGTTTAAGCACCCTGATGTTTTGTGGAGGTGGTGGGACAGACCGTACTCGCCTTTTTAGGAGGTCCCAGACGAGCTCAATGGGGTTAAAGCCAGTGCTCTGGCCAGTCCAAACGACGTATACTGACCTCTTGCATATAAGCATCCACGTCGCCAGAACGGTGGGCTCGAGCATTATCTTGTATGATTTGGCAAGTGTTTGCGTGAAAGAATTTCGAATTACCAAGTGTATCAAAAACCATGGAATTGGTTTGATATAACGAGAGTTTTACTAGGGACCCAACAATTAGTTCAAATTATAAAGGGTTTTAAATTATCGAAGGTTTGCTGATGCAAACCTTCGATAATTTAAAGATATAAAAGCTTCGACTCTTGATGATTCAAGAGTCGAAGCTTTTATATTATTTTATAAACAGCAGAATCTACCTCGTCCGGACTACTTGACGAGCGTCGTCTCACACGTCTTCCTGCAGGTCGTCGAGGCGTAGCACGTGGTCCCGGTGTCTTTTGTACTCCTGCTGTCCCCATAGCATCACTGCCTTCCTCATTCTCTCCTTCATCTCCGTCGCGTACCGCAAAACATTCCTCTATTTTATCACCTAACTCAGTCACTAAAGTCTGCAAAAAGAACTCTTGATTGTAACAATAAATAAATATTGAAAATAAAATCTGTGTAGTGGTTTAGATATTTATATAAAGTAGGAATTTTATTGCAGATGTGGATGGTAGGGAAAGACCAAGGAAAACATGCCTTGACTAAATTGCCAAAGTTTTTAAGAATGGCCAGGTCAAGAGTACCCTTAACCGGCGAACTTGCATGAAGAGAGTGATAAGCGTTGAGGAAGCAAAGTGTGATGAGATCGTAGCAGATGGAGATCGGTTGTTTCTGCCTACCCCTATGGGAAACAGGCGTGATAATATGTATGTATGTAGAAATTTTATTTCGATATTGGTTTACAGCAACACTCTTAACTTTTGAGGGAGGCCAATGTAAAGCAATAGGCTGGTATCTCCTTAGACAACTTATATCCCATGTGAGCTTAGGGTAAAAATATCAAAGAAATAATAAAGAAATGCTTTTTGTTATTTACCTTTATTTCATTCCTAGCCATTTTGGACGTGTTGTTCATAAGCGTTGTAAACATCTCCATCACTCCGGGACAATGAAGCTTGTCTTTGTAGCAGTCGAGATTTTCAATGAGTTTGCGCAAAGAGCGCTCGTTATAGTTAAATAAAGACAAACAGTAAGCTAGATCGCGCCACTGTCTCTCTTCTGTCGATAATTTGAATCGCTGACACAGTTTCTCTATTAGTGCTTCCATCTGACGATCCTTTTGTATAAGAGACGTTATATATCTGAAATACCATTTTTTGTTTTATTTTAAGAGACATAGAGAAGCATATATTGTATCGTTAATTGTTTGAGTAGACGATGGTTGTAGTAGCAAACGCGTCTTGATGAGCGTAGTATGAGATTCGCCAACATCGGGACAGGTGTCGAGCTTAGGAGGACGCCTATGTCCAGCAGAGGCCCACCGCAGACTATATATATCGTGTTATAAAAACAGAATACCAATAATCTCATTAACATCTCAATATTTCTATAATACGAAATTCCTTTGTCACAAAATCACCAACCATCACTGCTCAATATTAGTACCTCCCGTAGGGAACTCAGATGTTTTGTCGCATTCTTACGTTACATTCTTAAGTTACACTCTTACATTAAGTATAAGTGTCTATTTACTTATTACAGTAAACCCTCCTGTAACGCGGTAGATTGGTTCCGCGTTATAAGAAAACGCATTATACGAGGGATCATAGGTATGTTTAATGTTCCTAAAACTCAATAACTAGGAATAAAAAATTTTATAAGAACAAGATGTGCAAACGTAACAAAGTTGATTATGATGTGTTAACTCATTATAAATTTTACAGTACAAACATATGATTTGGGAAATCCCCGCATTATACGAAGGAAAACACGTGTTATACGACACATGAAACGTGTTATAGGTTACTGTATATTGTTAAATTTAAACAAAAATAATCGTTACATACTTCATAATAACCCTGTATTGGTCTTCAGGTACATTAAGTTCTGGGTCACTTAATCTTGATATAATATCTGGCATAACGTTATACAGAGCATTTCCTTTTTGTGACAATTGTTTAAAGAACAGTCGAGTCATGGCGGATACCCGGGCGTCCTTGTCTGCGCAACACAATGCCATGTCTGCGATCTGGCCCTTAACGCGCACCATCTCATGCAATACAAGGAACGACAGCATTTTCACCGCGCACTGACGGACCTCCAGTTCTTCGTCATTTAAACTGAAAACAATTTTGAAATCCTATAATACATTAATAGTGGTAAAGTTGTGCAGAAGTGGGCTTGTCTCAATCGATGAAGTACCACCACACGCTAACCAAATGTCGACATTAAGTGATAGCATTTTTGGTTCTACCGCGTTACGTTAGTGTGTGCAAGATCTAGAGGTCTAACTCATTTCTCCTTCCTTTACTTTATTCTTCCCTTCTAATTATTCAGGTTCTTCTTCTTATTCCCCTTCTTTTAATCATATCATTAAGCATATTAGTATTTCAAATCTTCATTGACGGCGGGGATAATTTACTAGGTGAATCACTTTGCTCATTTGTCTATCTCTCTCATGAAAGGTAATAATATTTTTAAAGTTGCTAAATGCATATTTTCAAAGAAAACTTGATATCCAGTTAATGTGCCGTTTGGCTCCCGGTATTAAAACAGGGCAACCCGAAGGTGTTGTACGAGGCAATCGCCGCAAAAGTAAAAGGCCGTAAATACCAGTGTACGGGCAGCAGTCTACCTGAGTTGTAAAACCAATCAAAAAACCTCAATTCGTTTGACACTCAGCAACCACACAGCAAATAGTATCTTAATTTCGAGGGAATCCAATGTCTAGCAATAGACTGCTGCTTCGATTGTACTCATGATAAACAACTATTATACTATGTATTTTACTAAATATTGCTATATATTTTCTAGATATGTATTTTTTGATACATAAAAATCATAAACCCTGACCATAGACAAAATACACATAAGCAGGGATATTAAAAAATAAGATGTTTTTAAGAGAGTAATGTTTATGTAATGTAATAAAATGTATAAAATATTTATGTAGAGGTAATGTTTATATTCCAACAAGAGATGAAATACAATCGCCTAGAGCTATTATACTTTGTATTTCTTTATATATTACTATATTTTTTTTAGAAATTCATTTTTTTAAAAGCATAGAGTTCACCTTTATTTAAGCTTACGTTTAAAAATCAATAGAATTTATAATAATTACTTACATATGATAAATATGGTGTGTCCAAGGTTGCGTAAGATTGGGAAATCGAAGCGTCAAGTCGGCGAAGGCGATCGTGAGATTAGTTCTCAAGGATACATTCTTAGATCTCTTAAGAACTGTAACCATTAATTGCAAGCCTTCTTCACACACTGCACTTGACACCAACATGAATCTACGAATAATATCTATATATCATCGAGGACAAAGTCGACCAAAATGCAATGATTCAGGGGATCCATTCCTGAATTAAAAACAAAACAATATAATATATATATATATATATATATATATATATATATATATATATATATATATATATATATATATATATATGTTGCCCTTAGGGATGAATATCCCAATGCCCAATCGGTCTTGGACAAGCGTGATCGGTATATCCTATGGTGAGTTTATGTGGTCCATACCCCAAACATATTAAATCACACTTTGAATTTCTGAAGTTGATGCTTTTGTATAAATATACAGAGGTAAAAAGTGCAAAAATTATATTTGAATATACAAACATATGTCCTCGTATCAGTGTAAAAAAAATTACCTACTTGTAGTTTATCTCTAAAAAATATCTTTTAATAAAGTAATGTTTTTAACATTAATTTTTTTTGTATAATATTATCCATAGAAAAGCCAATGACTATAAGGTGCACGTTTTTTGCAAAGGAGTATATATAAGGATGATTCTCTCCGCCGGCTTGGCCGAGCGCTCGGTTGCGCTTGGCCAAGAGTGTTTATACGTTTGTCCATCTGCTTTTACGCGGTTGGTTGCAAAGATGCCAAACGTCTAGGTAGTACTACTTGTTTTGTATCAATTTGCCTACACTCGCGTTGGCCTAAGGTCGTCCAACATGCATTGGCGGCTTTACTCAAATGAGTACCTGGTGAATGCGAGTGCCGCTGCAGCTTGCAGGCGCGCACTCGTTCGCGCCGGATTGGCCAACAACCAGCGGAGGAGCGGCGCGTAGCGAGCGAGAGCTCCTGTACGCACGATGTCTCGCTCGCACACCGCCCGCACGTACTCCGCGTCTGCGTCGTCGGCTACCGCGCCTTCTATGCCACATTCTTCTTCCATCATTGATGTGTTAGTCTGGATACGGTGGGAGTATTGAATGACTTTACAATCAGTTTATAATAAGAAAGTATATATTACTTGAGGTTTTTAATTTTTTACTCGTTTTTTTAATATGAAACTAACAAGTATTGTACCATTTTACAATCCTGATTAAATGCGCCAACTTTTAATGGCACTTGCCAAGGCACTCTAGTACTTTTTTTTAAGGAGGGCCTTTCAAAGTCAACAAATTTTGAAAATTTTAAATTCATAGTTTAACAAATAGTCTTAATTCTACGAAACTTGGGGCAATTGTGTCATTATTTTTTACTGTGATTCTAAAAATGTTATTTAGGGTTACGTTTCCTAAATAAAGAAAAGTCTAAATAAAGAAAAATAATAAAAATTAACCACAATAACCGAAAAATGGTTACAGTTTGACCAAAATTTACGTTTTTCTTTAATGTCCATAATTTTCGGATAGATTTTTTTTCTGAATTTTCTTATGATGGTTACAATCAATCCTGTAATATATATATAAAATTAAGAGGACACGAATTTTGAAGGGTTTAGGTAAAATAGGTAGGCTGTTATATCGAATAGCGTTTATATTTACATAATTACAGCCAACTTTGTAAACTATAATAATATCTATTTGACATATAAATTTAAGTTCTTAATTTCTTTGATATACAAAAATTATACTTAATTTATCAAGTATCAGTCTGGTAACAATCACATTTCTTTTTTTCTTTTTCTTGGACGGCTAAACGTAGAAATGGGTCGATCTTGTCACAGTTAAAAGTGAAAACCCGTTTGCCAACCATATATCGCCAGCACATCCTCTCTTATTTCAGCCACATTGTGAGGAAGGGCAATGAAAATTTAGAAGAACACATCGTGGTTGATAATACGGAAGGGTAACGGTCGAGAGGCCGATCATCAACCCGGTGGGTAGACCGACTTAAAGAATCGTCAACCACCACGTTCCACCACATAATTAACAAAGCGATGGATAGATGACGGTGGAAACAAATAATACTGTCCTGATGAAGACAATGATGATCACAATTCTCAGACATAAAGGAGAAACTCCTGAGATAGAAAGAACGATCAAATAAATTTACTGTTATTGGTTCGTATGGGATTTTTTTTAACGGAGATAAAACTACGAAAGACAGTGTTATTTGTCTCTTTTTTTCCAGTTAGGCTAATAACATACGGAGGTTCCCTTGTTGGAGGCGACACTAGCAGAGCGCTGGCCGCGTGAAGAGGCGCTGGCGTTGCTGACGTTCACGAGGGTCTGTCGTCGCAAATCGTCCACACGTCCGCGTCGCAACGGAGTCGCAAACGCGCCTGCTTTCTTTTTACGTTTCTCTTCCAATTTGCGTTCCTCTCTCACCTGAAATAGCACATTCGACTTGAGATTTAAAAGGGGGCATTCTTAAGTTTTGCTTAAATTAAGTCATTTGCATCTTCTTATATAAATAAAAATAAATCGCCGAAATGTATGTACGCGCATAACTTCAGAATGACAGCACCAAATTAAATAATTCTTTCTTTGTTGTGTTTGTTATTATCAGAAAAAAGTTTGTATAAAAGATAATTTTCAAAAAATTGTATGGAAAGACCTAAAAATTTTTACGTCTTTAAGTCACAATATAACTAATAGATGGGGCCATTACTATGATTAACAAAAGAAGCTACATATAATTTAGAAAATAAATGTCAGTATTGATAAATTGACTTCTTCTTCCTTTGATGCTACAACCTGGTGTGAGTCTTGGCCTTCTCTTTAGGGCAACGCGCTTCCAATTTGTTTTTTTCTTTCCAGGTCAGCCAGTTCTTCCTGGATGCAGTCTTTCCAACGCTTCCTCAATCTACCGCGTGGTTTTTTCTGCTGGGGTGTCGTTTGTAATGATTTAAGATGGTGTAAAATCAGCCATTTTCTCGATATCATTGATAGATTGACATTGATTCATATTCAATTACCGTTTCTTTATTATTACAAAAGCAAAACTTTGTTTCTTTGCTTTGTGCTGTTCTTTCCTCTGAGGTTTGTCTCATTTCTTCATTAGGTACACTACCCGTGCGAAGCCGGGGCGGACAGCTAGTATGTAATATTTATATGCTAGGTGTTTCTGAGTTACATTCATTTTTTCAGTAGATATTTAATTTAAAACACCATTATTTGTTTTTAATTCTATGTATGTACAATACGGTACATACATAGAATTAAAAACAAATACGGTTTGTGTATAATTCTATGTATGTACAATCGAGCGAATTTGTATCAAACTTTTTACTAAATGTTCCTACAAACTTCAGAGCAACGATATGTTAATAATGTGTGCGCCAAAACCAACCCACGCAACCATATACACTCAATAAGGTTGCGTGGGTTGGGTTTGGCGTCGATGGTATAATACTATACGAACAGAAACTAAACGAACTTTCATTGTAATCGAATAAAAGATTTATAAACGCATTGTGTGTTGCTTACACAAACATTAGTTTTCACATATAAAATTATATAAACCTGAGAATTTATGAGTACAGGATTTTGAATAAAGTCGTTTATTTGTATGGTCCACGGGTTTTTGTTCTGCATCTGGGTATTTGATCTTATTATTGACACCAAGCTATCAAGACAAAAAGTTGCCTTTCGCATATTACGGCGTAAAGCTTTGTAAAATTCGCAGAAGCTTTATTGCTTGTAAGATATGTGGTGGTCTTAGAGAATACTTAAAAAAAACTATCAAAATATAATAGATTACCTGATTTCGTCTTCTCAATTCACTGTAAACATTGATGTCCAGATATATAAGTTGCTGGAGAGCTATGTGTCCCAACAAAAACACAAACCGAATAAGTAACTCTGTGGGCATGCTAGCTTCCTCTTCATTCTCCTTATCTGTGACCATCACTGCCTCTATCTTTTTATACATTTCGGCTAACATTCTAGCGCATAGAATTTCTGGAGAGTCACAGATTGCGTAAATAAGATCTATAGTGTTGGCGGCAAAAGATGCAAAGTTATTGAAGTTTGAAAAACATTCTATAAGACTATCGTAAAGAGAGGTGAAAATGGGATGATCAATATTGTATCTTTGATTTTTCTTTGCCAAGGATATTAGCAATTGTGTACTCAAATTCCTTGAGTTATAATCTCCAGTGAGTCCATGATTTTGGATTACTTCCAGGTTTGCTAACGCTACTGAAGGTTTAGCCTTAGCTATCATCACTAAGAAAGTTAGAGCAGCAAAGCTATCCATGTCAGTAGTGCCATCGATTTTTTTCAGGAACATTTCCCAGAATACCTGACCAGAACAATAAAAAATATTAAGATATATTTACTTTTCATATCATCATTATATCTTCTTAGCTACTAACAGTATTATGAGAGATAGCTAAAGTCCTACTCGTCAAGATATACGAAAAAATATATTACAATGAAGAGTATAACAAAATACGAAAGTATGGCGCAGTATTCTAATATATTATAGTAAAATTCTAAAAATTAGCTTTCCTAAAAAATTGAGAGCTGGATTTGTTGTGGAAATTGCTGTTTTGAAACTTAGAATAATATGTAGATTACCTGACAAACTATATTTATTAATCGTTAGAGTACCGATGGGCGCTATGGCGCTCATCGTAACGTTAGGTAAAAATAAAAAAAAAATTAATTGAATTAATCAATGATGATTAATGGTAAATAGTAATTAAAGCTTCATTTATTTATTTTATACCTGTATAATAGATGGTGTGATGTCTCCCTTGTTCACCCACTTGTCGACAAGATGCTCGAGCGCCAGCGCACTGCCGCGGTCCACGTTCGTCAACAACGTGACGAGGTTGCGAGCGATCGTGAACGCTCGCGCACGCTCCGTTTTTGTATCGCATTCCAAGTACATTTCTCTATAAGCGCGTTCAACCGCTTCACGTTTTTCCTGTTTAAATTAACAATAATTACACCATTATACGCTTTTAGTCAGTTTTCCTACTTTCCAAGATCGTTGTAGCTTTTAATTTTGGATAAGGATTGTTAGGTATAGGTATTTATGTAATACGACATTGAAACCTTCAAAAAAATAAAAACTCTACGATAAAGGCTGCATCCTCATATCTTAAAAGCTACAACGCAACTGTGATGGCTCTGGGGTTGCAGATGTCTATGAACGGCATTAATTGTTTTCCATCAGGTGATACGTTTGATCGTTTTTTTCCTTATCTCTAATGAGTAATTACCTATTAACCGTTATTTTTTATGGGAGTGGTAGGCAAAAAAGTCACCCAATGGTAAGTATAGGCTATAACTATACTTACTATTATGACTCGTCTGTCTACCTTAGGGTATAAATGTAAAGAATACGGATAAAAAAAATGGAATCGGGTGAGCGAAAATTTTCGTATTAAAAGTGAAAATACTTTTTGAATGGTAAGAAAATAAGAAAAAACCCACTCCGGGTTGAAGAATAAAAGCATTACTAACAAGAAAAAACCTATGATGTTAATTTCTCTGCCACATATGGTAAGTGAAGAAGTCTATATAGGTGAAATAGCAATTTCAATTTACTTGAGAAGAAAACTCATTTATTTAATTAAGGGAGGTTTTTGCAGGATTTTCCCGGATTTTATCTTTGCCTATATATATAATATATAAAACAACAAAATTTCATTTTAACAAAAAGACAAAAGCTATCAAATATTGATTTAATGATTTATTAAAAATAAATTCTTGTAGTGAGGATTTCGAAACTGACCTGATCTGGTGACCAAACAAGCAACAACATGTTGGCCACGCCCACTTTGGCGGATTCTATGTTGAAATGGTGAGCCGTGGTAAAGAAGTCGATAGCCTCGCTCACATCACCTGCTTGTTTCGACATAAGCAAAGAATTAACTAGAGGCACGGCCTCCGATATCATGCGACTGAAGTGCACTGACTCTTGTAAAAATACGACAATGCTTTCTTTCTCTTCCAACCTCTTGTATAATGCCAGTTCGTTTTCACACTGCTGTGTTAGTGATATCGATTGTCTTTTATCTGGAATGACAAAAATATTGCGTAGCAACGCTACGAAGTAGTCAATCTGAAAAAAAAATATTTTAATAAGTTTTAATCCTTTTTTACACAACTTATATATGTGTATATCCCGATGCGGGAATCGAACCCACAACGATTGACTACCTAGGTACCTGAATAGGTAGTTTCGTCATTGACCCAATTTTGTCATCTAGGTTAGTTAATTCTTAGATTCACTTGATATTGTAATGCTTGCTATCAATTTCAAGAAAAAAAAGATAGGGTCAATTAATATAATACTGGCCTCTTTGTGAATCCTTATACACTACAGTAGAGGTAAAATGAGTTATTTTCTTTATCATAATATTCAAATAATCTGTATATATGCCTATAGAGGGTAATGTTTAAGGGCATTACAATTTTACCTCATATCATTTTTGTAATAATGCCTGCTTATGGATAATAATGAAACAATAAATAACAGCAAATTCTATATGGCTTGAAATCATAAATGGTACCTGGTCATTTTTATCTAAGTTACATCTAAGTAACTTAGCATCTGGATATTGTCTTTCCGTATGTTTTACGATCAAATAGGCTTTGAAGTAATCCTTTTGCTTTAAACTCTTACGAATTGCATTATATAGATTTTCTAATGTTGTTTGTGATAATTCTGGTTCGTCTTGTGTTAAGGTATCTATTTTCCCTTTAATTGTTTCAACAATATCTGGCTCTATTTCTTCCCACTTCTTCACAAGCTCTGGATCAGGACTGGGGTTTAATTTCTTTTGAAGGTCGTCTAATATTTTTTGTTCTGTTGCTAATTGTTCTTCCAATAAGTCTAATTTTAGCTGAGCGGAGAAAGGATTGCATTCCAAGAATACCTGTATAAATATGAAGTTATAATAGTAAATATAAAAATAATCCATAGTAATAATATGTTCTTACCCACTTTAATTACAGGACATACTAAATGCCTTGTTATTACTGATTTATAAAAACCAACTGCTTTTTATAAATCATTATTATAAAAAGCAATATTAATAAACAATAAAAACAAGAAAATTTTTTCTTGTTTTTATTGTTTATTAATTAATGTAGATGTTCTTTGCAAGGTGTAAGTTAATACCTAGTTTATTTGAAATAAACTTATTGAAGTTGACTTTGGAGAACAATTGGTAGAAAGGTAAAATGATTAGTCCAAAGTGTTTGGATCACCAGCTAGCTTAGTTTTTTAGCAGGTCAGTAGAATGCATACTACTTTAGGACTAGGATTAATTATCTAATACCATTAATTGATTCTGTTGTAAGGTATTGTTACGGAGATGAAAATGAAATCTCAGGACTGTAAACTACACAGTACATACAGGCTGTATTACGTTTGTGCGCCAATACAGAATGCACTCTCTGATTCGAATCCTCTTTTATCCAATGAAACAATTTTATTTCCAATGTGATATGAGATTAACTCTTATGCAGTGTCTTTTAGACGCATTCTAAATAGATGAATAGATATATTCTTTATTGTACACCAAAATGAAAGTTATATAGTAATTGATTTTAATACTGTCTATATACTAAAATTCATGCCCATAAACAAAACGATTGACCGCATACAAAGCGGTGCGATCCGTATCGTCGATGACCAAGATCTCACCGATCGGCTTGATTCTCTAGCGCTGTGGAGGGATATTTCATCTCTCAGTATTTTGTACCGCTTTTTTCATGGGGGGAATTGTTTGGAATAATTCCGGCCGCCGAATTCCACAACCGCACAACTTGCCGTAAAGAAAGATTTCATACCCACCATCTGGATGAGTGGCGATCTACTACGGTGCATTTCTCTCGAAATTTCTTTCCACGCACCACCACTCTGTAGAACCAGCTACCTTCGGCGGTCTTTCTGAACCGATACGACATTGGCACTTTCAAAAAACAAGCCTACACACACCTAAAAGGCTGGCAACGCTTCCGTGACTCTTGCAGTGTCGCGGTTGTCTATGGGCGTCATTCATTGCTTTCCATCAGGCTGTACGCTTGCTCGTTTGTCCTCCAATCCCATAATAAAAACGAAAAATATAAGTAAGAATAGGCTAATAGTAAATGAATAAATACAAAGCTACATAGATAATTATAGAGATTATTGAGATAAATAGTGGTTTTGTAGTATTTTTAAACGTTATTTTAATACAACAATTATTTTAAGACCTTTAAAAACGTCTGAGAACTAAAATTTAGTCTCAATCGGGATGTGAGCCGATATATATATATATATATATATATATATATATATATATATATATATATATATATATATATATATATATATATATATATATATATATATATATATATATATATATATATATATATATATATATATATATATATATATATATATATATATATTCTTTGTTTTTTCAGCTACAAGTTTGTCTTAATACAACATTTAAATAGTAAACAGAGTAAATTTTTAATATTTTATTTAATAAAAGTTTTATACATAGTTTACCTTGATTAATTGTATTGCAGCTTTTCTTACAAGAGCAGCTTTATCTTTCAAGCGGCCAATAACGCGTTCTAAGACAACATGCTGTCTACTAACTGGCACACAGTTTTCTCGTTGCAAGCGTGACCAGAATTGAAGCACCTAGTAAAGAAATATTAGTGACAATGGAATCAAACGAAATATCTCTATTTATACTGACATCTATTTTGTTGATTATAGCTTTTGATACATATAGAAATGGCCCCATCAATTATTTATAGAAATATTGCTTTTTTACGTCTTTCTGTACAATTTTTTAAAAATTAGCTTTTATACATACCTTGTCCTGATTATCTAATTCGGTGCAGTCGTTCTGAAGTTATACGCGTACATACAATTCGGCGATTCATTTTTATTTATATAGATTTGAATATATCCCTATTCCATTAGATATATTTCAATTCATTATATTTAATTACATAATACAAACCTTATGTCGCACGTACGCAGACAAATCGTGCATGTGCTCGTAGAGATCATCGAGGAAGTCGTCTCGTTGCGCTCGCTGTTCATCCGATAGTCCTTCACCGCATAGCTCCACACTTAGCACCTCACACATCATGCCCAGGACGCTTATACGTAGCGTATAGCTCTAGAGTAATAAAATTTATACATGCAACTCTTGATAATTTAAACCTCTCTACAATTCGAAGTACCTGTAATTGTTGGGTTCCTAACAAAATCAAATAAACTCAATAGTTTTTGGTATACTCGGTAATTGGAAGAAAAATCAATCCATAATTATCAAAAACACGCGGTACTTTCTTTCACGCAAACATTCGACAAATCGAAATATGGACTTGTTAGAACTTGTATACACAAACGATCATGTAGACCCATGCCAATTTGTAGTTTAGCTATTTGTATGTACATGTACATATCTAATCGTGTTCCAGTGATGTTTGTTTCAATAAATTCTACTTAAATGAATAAATACTACTTTCAGTAATACAAACCTCTCAACATTTCAAAATCTTAGTAATTCGAAGAATTAGAAAGGTCCCTTCAACTTCGAATTATCAAGAGTCGACTGTAGTAGTAATAAATTAAATTTTTATATAAAAAATTCAAGAAATAACAGTGGAATCTTGTTCTAACATTAGTGTAAGTGGAAAATTGACTCTTACCTCAGTATGTATATAGTCATTTTGTAGAAATTTCTATGATCTATACAAGTAATTTTACAGAAACAAAAAAAAACTGGTTTTTGATAATAGTTTTT
>JASFAT010000051.1:152500-270652 GCA_031353405.1 Baronia brevicornis
TGCTTGTCAAATGTGTTGAAGTCAGCAACATCTCCCATTTCTCAGTAAGAGCCATATCTGTATATGAATTTTATTCACATTTTCAATATAAATTTTGTTTTTCATAAAGGTAGGCATAGGACAAGTCTGTCACACAGTTAATAAATGGTAATCACTCCCACCAATAAACCATCAACAATACCTTCGGCACTGTTGATCAGTGGTCTGCATTTGTAAAAGATATAAATTCATATATAAATATAAATTAAGGCTGACAACGCTTCTGCAACTTCTGCAGTGTCGTGGTTGTCAATGGGCGGCATTGATTGCTTTCCATCAGGCGACACACTTGCTCGTTTGCCCTCCTATTCCATAAACAAAAGTAAGATGGGTGAATAATAAGATGGTGAAGGTGAAGAAGAAAGAAAGAGAAATTAACATGGGTTCTCCATGAGAGGAATAAGGGAATTCGTGTCTCTAGCTATCCATTGTTATCAACAAAAATTTCTTTTGCATAAGTGTAGTAATTCCCTTTAACAAATGTAGCCATTCATTCTACAGATAAAAATTTACATGTTGAAGTTTATTGGCAAATATTTTCAGCAAATACTTTCTGATCAAAATCTGCCTGCTATTTTGTTCTGCAACATAAAAAACTGTTATACTAACTATCATGTTTGGATTTTGCAGGGTTATTTTGGAGAGTGCATGCATTAGAAGTTAGCTCATCATTAGCATGGTTTGGCCTGGTTACGGCAGCTAGTACATGGCTTCTAGCTTTAGCATATCGTAATACTAAGTTCCAATTAAAACACCGAGTGGCAGTACGTCGAGAGGATGCTGTTGCACGAGAGATGACCAGGAAGCTAGCAGATGACAAAAAAATGAGCAGGAAGGAGAAGGATGAAAGGTAAGTTAATTGTTTATTGAATTTTTTCTTAAAACATAATTATCTAATTTGCTTGATCCTTCTATCATTTTTGTGCACTCATACACCGGACATTTGAAACCAAGGATCCTGGGTTCCAGGCGAGTTGGAAAAAAAATGTCAATTAGTGAATTTGTGTATGTGAATTGTGTTTTTAAAAACTATCCACATTTCCCTATTATTTATATTTAATAATTTATTCTGTTTCACTCAAATAATTTATTCACCTTTAAAATATCTTAAATATCTGTTATAGTTTAATTGTTACTATTAAAAATTTTATTCTGCATGTTTTGGTTAAATATTGTATATTTTGTTTTATATAAAGATATTTCAAATTTGATATTTATACTATCTTAAAGTATAGAAACACGCATATTTTTGGATTAATTTATGATGACATGATTTGATTCAGAAAATCTTTTTTATAATTAAGTGTTGTACCTATGAATTATTATTTTGTTAATTGCAAAATTGTCCTTGTGTTTACCACATAGAAATAGAAATAATTAATTATTACACTGCAATATTTAAGTTAAATATAGTCCTGCATTGATAAATCAGAAAATATAATATGCATTGATAACCTGTATTTCACATTTTTATTTTCAGAATTTTATGGAAAAAGAATGAAGTTGCTGACTATGAGGCCACCACTTTCTCCATTTTCTACAACAATGCTTTGTTTTTGACGATTGTAATCTTGAGCAGTTTTTACATTTTGCGCACATTCACACCAACAGTGTATCCTTTTATTTAATTTGAACTTTTAGTTTTTTAAAATTGAAGGTAAGTTGTAATGGGCTTAAATAGAATCGAACCCACAACTATCAACATGGTCAGTGCCAACGACTCACCCTGGGAGTGAGAGTGAGAGAGTGTATTTTCAAAACGAATCCTTAGATCTGTTAAGAGAATCTACAAATGCATTTTGAAAGTACTGAAAAACACTGAACTCGCCAGCACTGGAATAAAATTGTGTTGAACTCACAGGGCGAGTCGGTGGCACTGAATGTGTCAACTCTGAAAGTAGTAATCTCACCATTGAGGCAATCAGGTTTAGCTTTCACAATATTTTAATTTAATATAGCATATTTTGAATTTTTACTGATCTTTGATTTTCCTTAATGATACTGTACAGAAACTATATTGTGTCTCTAACAGCTGCATCAGGACTACTGGCTCTTCTCTCGACTGGTACAAAATGAGATTGAATAAGGCTGAGGATTGTATGCTTGAGATTTTAGAGGAGTAGAATTGCTAATCAAATAATGCGAATAGTTTTTAATCAGATTTAAGTTATTTAATAATTGTGCTCCTTATTGTTAGGATAATTTTTAATATAAATAAAAAACAATTTTGAACAGTATTTCGTTTTATTTACAGTTCATCAGAAAGTAAGCTTACATATCAAATCTCTTATATCTATTTCAAGTACCATTTACATTAATAGGTGATTCTCAAACTAGTGAGGGTGGGTTGAATGTAATGTAAGATCACAAACAGTATTTCTAATTAAAAAGGTAAAGGATTAATTATATCAATGAAAAATATTTTTGTAGCACCACAATTATCGATTTTTTAAAAAGTACAGTCATTTCATTTTTGTCAACAATATACCATTAATTATCTGTAACATAAATTGGTTCATTAAAAAAAGCGATTGGCAATTCAGCCTTTATAGACTTTCTGCCATCTCTATTGCCTTTTTTACCTTAAAAATAATAAAAAAAATTTGTTACTGTAAATTTGTGAATGTATTTTTTACACACAAATTTTGTAGACAAAAAGGAATACTTTATTACAATTAAATTAATGGAAAAATAATTTTGGACACCTTGAATACAAATTAAAGCCTAATGAAGTTCAAATAAGGTTAATAAAAGCAAAATAAGTTCCCTTTAACATAATTGGCATAAAGGATCTTCCATATATTCTATGCTTAATTAGAGATTATCTGGAGGTCAATTACAACGGCAGTTTCAATTGTTCTCACGTATAAACTCTTAGAAATACATAAATCCTGCGCAATGTATATAAACAAAATGGCTCATTGCCTAGTGTGGGCGTGAAACAAATGATAAGGATAAATACTCAAAATAAATATCTGTAGGCAATACAAATATTTATTTAAGCATGCATCTCACATGGTCCTGATATATTACATGAATGTTTCTAGTGTTGTGTTTGTTCTTGTGTCACGGGTTCACTTATTAATACATCAATGATAACGATACATATTTAGAATAAATTTATCTAAACCATTCAAATATCTATACTTTTTTTATAGCAGAGCAGGCAAACGTGCATGTGGATCACCTGCACATGATGATGGAAACCACGACCCTTAGCTTAGAAAGCGAATATTTCGCTACTGCGCCATTTGGGTCGTCACTGATACTTGGAGAGGTAGGAGAACCTTATGAACTCTTCTCATTAGGCACTAGCTATCGACTAGTGGTTGCACTGTCAAATCTCACTGTTCGCGCGGGAACGCTGGTTTGTCAGGGCTCAGTACATCATGCCGACGTGTAATGGTTCGGTGCGTTGGAAGAAGACGTTGGGGTTGCTGCTGAAGGTCGGCTCTACGCTCGTGTACACGTTGCCTTCCTCCGGTCGCATCATTATGCCTGTAAACGATTAAGGACTAATAAGCCGATTTTTTATGGAACAAATAGGTACACGGGCGAACAGGTCACCTGATGCTAGTTGACCACTGCCGCTCATAGACACGAAATAGCAAGGGCACCATAGACATATTACCTAGGAAATATTTTGATATTTGGGTGGGATAAGGTCTGAGCCTCCGGTCCTCATCACTCAACAAGCGCAACACAGTAGCTCTCAGAAGTCGGTTTTCTATACTTAATCCCAGGGAGTCGACCCATTCGTCATATAGACTAAAGTCTGCTAAGAAATGGTTTATGTATGGCTTCTCTTAATCGTCGCGAAGCGGATGAGCGACCATAGAGTCAAGTGTTTCTTATAATAGGTTAATCTTAGGATGGTTATGTTGTCATCACGCGGCCGCCAGACACTCGATTGTTAAATAGCAGCATGCATTGGGGGCATTTAAAGTTGATGGTATGGTTGCGCCAAAATTTATAATCCAATCATTGATATCCTTAGGTTTTTATGGTTTTACTATCCGTCATATGTCGGAGAGATAACCCTAAACTTCTATGAAGTTGGTAAAATGTTGACTGTATGAGTTTGTTATATATAGCGGTTAAATACTCAACTATCTAATAAGAGATAATATACCTAAGATATAAGGAATTTTATACAGTTTGTTAATATGTAATGATAAACTTAAAGAAATGTTTAAAGACGTTGAGTAAACCTTTAATAGATTTTAAAGCCGCATATTGGTATCTTAACAAAAATTAAAATAATTAAAAATGTTTTCGGTATATTTGTTAATATTTTTAAGTTTAAAGATTGACTTTTAACATTGCTACTGCGCGGAGTGTGTTCCTAGCCGGAGGCCCAATTTCTCTACCTTCTCCGCACCTACTTGTCTTTCATAATCCTGCATCTTTTCCAAAGGCAGACAAATCATTTGCCTTTATTCTAATCCTATATCCTAACTATTTGCTCTTGTTGGTGTGTCTATAGTTAACATCAGGTGACCCGCTAGCTCATTTTACTATTTTAAAAAGTTAGTCTTATTTGTTTTTCAACTCATGTGCTCTTGGTGTTGCAAGTATTTGTGAGCGGAGGTGATTACTTATCATTAGTGAGAAATACTAACTTGTTAACCAACTTCTTCCATTAAATATATATTTACATTTGGTTTTTTATTGGTTGTCCGTAAGTGCATATTAGTGTGTGTTGTTGGCGGTGATAGTTACCTGGCGGTAGTAGGTAGTTAAAAGACGGATAATTATATTGATAGTGCATTAGTGGGTGCATGGGGTAGTGCGGCGGAGAACACAAGGGGCGTGCGTGTACGTGGTGTGAGCTCGTGAACATCGCTCCATACGGATCTGCGAACACAATGCGATGACTGTGGTCAAATTTTGGTGCATATAAGCGCTATTTCTTACTCTGTAGCGCACTTTAGATACTTAACTAACCGGCTGGCTGAGCAGGGGGCTCTTTGCGGTCGAGCATAGGCGGAGCGGGTACCGGCGCATCGGCAGAAACCATTCCATATTTAACAGGCTTGAAGTGGAAGAACGAGGGGGAGTAACCAGAGCCGCCTGCACCAAGCGAGCTCAGACCTTCTTCTCGGTCCGCGTCCCATCGGCCTTCGCGACCCAAAGCCGCCAGTCTCCGACCTTTAGGAGCGAACATTAATGCGAACACCACAACACACGTGGCCAACAAGCCTGCAGCCACGCATACGTCGCGGTGTTGCTCGGGAGCACCGAGAGCGGCCGCGATCCAGCACACCCACACAGCGGCTGTGGCACCGCTGGCTCCTGCGATGTGCGTTGCTTCTCGGTAGTTGTCCCGAATTCCGCGGGAACGCAGGGCCACTCCACAAACTACTGCAATCAGAAATGCCGCATAGCATAATGAAAGCAACAGATCCGACAGCGATGAATCGCATCTCCCACCGCCCGGTATGACGCGTGGAGGCGACCCGCCCAGCCATTGTGCTCCAATCGCAACTTGAATCATCACAGCGAAGAACAAAAGTAGTCCTTGGTATGCAGCTGGCAAGTAAACTCCACCGTTTAAACTCAGCAAGAACACACATTTAACTAGAAGTGAGGCGAAAACTATTACATATGCTACGCCAGTTCCAAACCGAACCGCGCCACAAGTGAAAGCGTTGGGTGTTGCCGCAAGAAGCGCAGCTATCGCGGCACACGAAAATAGTCCGAAAAGCAATGTTTGTCCTAACAATAAATGTCTTTGACTCGGAGCTTTGCGGCTTGCACCCCACACAACGAAAATTTCAAAAGCACTTAGAGTCAGCATACTAACACACGCAATGGCCAATATTGATACCGCCCAGGTTTCTGATCTCAATACTTTCACATAGGTTTGCGTAAGCGTCGGCACTGTCGTGATATTTCCAGGATGGGGCGATGTCACTGTAGAAACAGTACGTATCGTCGGCGATGATGATGTAGAAGATGTGCGCTCGGGAACTACGAAATATTCTGTGCTCATCTCCAGGCGGTGAGCCTCGGTCCGCGCGGGACGTCGCGGTGGAGGTTCCGTCTCGGGAAGTACTTTCTGCTCCTCACTGTGGATTTGTTCTTCGTAATCTTGCTCGTGCGCGTCTTCATAGTCAATTTCGGAGTATTCGCGAGCGGAAGGAGCATTGCGAGGTGAGTATGCAGTGGGAACGCGGGGAGCTAGACGGTCGCCGAAACGTGCGCCGTCGACGGCCAGGGTTGCGATTGCAGCTAATGCCGCAGTGAGGAGCATTGCCCACACCGCCATCAGCCCAACCTCAGCCGCCCGAGGCACGCCGCTGACACATCCGTAACCGCTTCCCTGTCCCTGCAAGTGATAAACGTGACGTCAATACCTGAAATGTCCGCCTCGGATCGCGCCCTCGCTACTCTGAGATAGCCAAACAGTGTCCCGGTCAAACCGGTTTGCCGACTTGCACCTCTAGGGATCCTAACTTTAGATTTGGTATCCTTGTTGTTTTATTTGTGTTTACAATGTATCAAGTGGCTGTTAAGAGACTGAGACTTACCGAATCTCAAAAATGTTCTATAAGAATTGATTGCCATTATAAGACTGCTTATATGAATGTACACGTCCTTGCTTTTATATACAAAAGTTTTCTTTAAAAGGCATTTGTGATATTCTTAATATACATACTTTTTTAATATAAACAAATTTATTAATTATGTTTTGTGCTTTATTCATATACTTCATTGGTATAACTTTGATCATTATGGAGTTTTAATCCAAATTTATATGCTACCAACCCGTCAATGTCACATAAAATTAAATCTGTATACATCATGATTAACAGCCGGCAGCAGTCCATTGCTGAACATAGGCTTTCCCTTAGGTATATTTCAGCTGTTAGAAATGAAATTACTGTAAAACAATTCTTAAACAACAGTTCAATATTCAAAATACATATTTATATGAATTTTTTACAATCCTCAATAATTTATTTTACACAAAATGCAATTATTATAATTAAAACCAAATTTAAAACCAAAATTATTCTTATGTAATCTCATCGTCAACAGATGGCGTCACAATACATATCAAATTAAGTTTTGTTTATAGCATAAAATAATGAAATAATGATATTAATTCTAATATATACAATAAATTTTGACATGTAAAACATGTGACATATGATCTACGGCTATCTAATATCTGCTAGTCGTGCTGCGTGATCGTAACAGCAGCCGGGAGTTGTTTCACACTAAGTTTTGCGGAGACAAATTCTTCACTCCAACACTCCGATAGATGTAGACAGCTCATTGCCACTTTATTTGGGTAACTTGAAGAGCTCTGTCGGTAAGCTTGGTTCTCCGAAGACTTCTTCACTTTAAATCTTATTCACCAGAGATACTTCAATAAAAGAAGACACCAATAAGAGGGGCAATTTGATTTTTAATCTTTTTGATAGGTTAGAGAAATTTTACATTTGCATCCCTATGAAAAATTCTCTAATCTATAAAAAAAGATTAATAAGTAATGAATTTAAATTGCATTACCACATTAGCAGGGCTTACCCACATAGAACCAGTTGAAGAAGTTTCCAATCTAATATAGTTGGGGAATGCAATCGAGAAAAAAAATAAAAAAACATGATGGATGACTGATATGGTGAGTGTCTTGTTTAAATACTAAGGCAAAAAGCTTGATTTGTAGTGGTAATTGGATTTCAAATCAAATATGAGTAGTACTTGTATACCGCTAGTGTCTTTGTAGAGTAAGCCTCCGAGCGAAACATGTTACTTGCTATTATGACATACCGTAGAGGCTCATGGATACAGAAATAGCCTTTAACCGTTTCCAGGGTTGCCATGTTATTCCACGCAGACGATACGTGCATGCATCTTAAAGTTATTTGCATTGTGTGTTTTTTAAAAATGACTAAAAAGAAAAGTCAGAAAATCTTAAACAGCTTTACGTCCTTTTGTAGATTAAGTAAGTGCGTTGCATATAAAAATCATCCTTCCATAGTATGGGATCCCTCTGACCATATGAAATCACGATTCAGTCGGTGAGACGATCTGCGCAGGGAGACTGACAATAACAATGTGTAAGGCCAAAGATCGAACCCAGCTGTGGGTCTTGTGGAGACCTTTACACAGCAGTGGACCGCCGCAACTTAATTATGATGAAGAAACTTCGATTAACATGTGCGTTATTTCATAATGTTCTATTTACCAAGGAATAATAATTTTTTACATGTGAAATTCTGGCTTTAGGAGATAAATCGATAATTTCTGTGAAATCATAGTTTAAAACCAAGGTTTATTTTCAGCAATAGAATACTACAGTTGATGATGATAATGATTTAAAATCTATAATAATTTACTTAAAACTACTACTATTTTTGATAATGAAAGGACCGTGATATATAAGAAAGGACAACGCTCAAAATCGACACTCTTTGGTCGCACCCATTATTTAAAAAATAACGAGAGGTCATTATAATAATTTTTATTAGCAGATTTTAAAAGTTAATGTTTAGATAACCTCCTTGTTTGTAAGTGGTCTTTTAAAGAATAATATGGCTATAGCAACCCTGGGGATGACTGTGACAAGCTGTTATGGCGCGACGTCTGACCGGATAGGGCATTGAACGTATTATTTCACATCTCCGAAGGTACTCACAAATCTATGTATATACTGATCAATAGAATGGGTAAGAATATTATAAACTCCTTTGCAAAAAAAAACGGGCACCTTACTGTCATCGGCTTTTTTATGGATAATTTTAATATTTTTAGTATTTAGATGACTAGAAATTATACTTCAATTCTTGAATCGTTGTTTTAGGCAATGTAAACAGAAATTCGTGTGAAAATGGACACTTTTATGGGTATAATGAAATTAAGGCTATGGTACTTCAATAAAAAAAATATTAAAAATTAATAACGAGTATGACAGCATTGCGCAATGCAGCAATTACGGCATGTAATTGTCTTGACATGAGTCAAATTTATGTTTGTCGCATCATCTTGCCTTATTGTAATTTAAAACAGATATCTTTGTGTCTATTGTAATGGCAGAAAAAGTAGTAAGAGGGGTGTAGCCAATGTTGCATCTCACAGCGGTTAAACGTGAGTCGTTCAACCGTCTAAAGAATCGATACCAAGAGACAGGTTCCGTTCAAAGAAGACAAGGTTCTGGGAGAATACGTTGCACACAACTACGAGAGGACTGCTTTTTAGTAACTCAGGCGCATGGATGAAATAAAAGGTTCATGAGCCGCACCGTCACTGTGAACTTAATACTCGTACTGACTGAGCGACTTGCAGGCAGATTTAGCGCTAACGTAACGGTACAGTTTTCGTAACCCATACTCAACTAGGGCTAGCAATCTAATTTTAAACTTTGATTTGCTTTACATAAGAAGATGTAGACTATATGGAATTTAAAAAGTTAACATTATTGACTCAGTGAAAAAGCTACTGCCTTCTGAATGGTCACGGGTTCTATTCTCACATCGGGATAAATACGCCTTGGCCAAGAGTGGTAGAAATGAGGTGACCCGTACCGGTACAGTACAGTGAGACATACTATAGAAAAAAGGAAACATTTTAAGCACATTATAAGTTTATAAAAATATATTTAAAATGAGTTATATTTTTTTCTAGTTATTTACTGTGTGTGAAAGTTATTTAATGAATCTATAGCATTAATTATAGGTATGAATAATATATTTTGGTTGGATACTAAACAAAAACATTCTCCATATTAAGCTAAAATCAAACGTTGACTTGTGATTCCAAATCATTTTCGAGAACGCAACTAATCATACTGTAGTTGATTAATTTTTGAGTTGATTATTGCAATAGTATGGCGATTACAAATTTAAACTTTTATTGTATTACTTTAAATCATATAGTGCATTTGTACAGCAGATATATTTAATTTAAAAGGTAAGGGCATAATAGTCTGTGTGCGTTAATACAGGAGACTGACATCTGTTAGCGGATTAATTATAAGAAAGAAAATATATAATATATATTTTATATAAATATATAATATAAATTTTTATTTAACTGAATTTTGAACGTAATATCCTGTGTATCGGAGGATATCTGTGAAACTGCCCACCACGGTCCTTCGACATTGCTATCTATGAATTGTGTTTAATGGCAACCCTACATGGGGCATGAGCACCGCACCGGCTATCGCCCAGACAAGCGTCTCGCCAACGGTATAATGTAGTGTTATCTTAATATTAATCACACTACGAAGTTTTTACATCACATTTAGACCACTATTTAATAGGCATCGACGGCCAAATTGTAATCTTTCTAGTTTGTAAAGATTATAATTTGACCGTGGTTTCCAGTCGAGTATTTATTATTGTTAGTGTGATATACAGATTCGCAAAACGTATGTTTTTCCGCCAATATTAAATTATGTATATACTTTAATGTCTAAAGGTTAGCTTTAAAACATTTTTATCGCGTATTCTACTAGAATTAAATAAGCGGAGGACATTAGTATCTACAATTTGTCTTCGAATTCTATTTAAAATTTTCCCATTTTTACGATCAAACCAGACTTTTACGACTCTCACTTATATTGTATGTATAAAGGATAGTAATATTACGCTATGTGGTACTATAATAAAATTTCATATCCTGTACGAGAAGATTAATACTTTGCACATTTATATAATTTTTAAAGAAGGCTATAAATGTTGCTTGCAATTTATTGTTTAATAAAGAAAGCTACAGGTAAAAGAGTAATGTGCGATATATTAACGTCGATAGAAAGTTATAAATAGTAATATGACGTTTCGTTATTTTACTATGAAGCCAGTGGTGAAGAGATAATATTTTATTTAAGTAATATGTTATATTCAACAATAGTCGTCTGAATTAATAGAAAAAAAACGTTATTGCTTACAAAGAAATAAAATAAAAAAATATTCGTAACTGTAATGCGTATGCAGATGTCTATAGGCGACATGTTTGCTAGTTTGCCTACCCATAAAAGAAAAGGTACGTATATACATACAAATTGAACAGTTATATAAAAATTAGTCTAAAAAGAAAGATATTAATTACCAACTTTCCGAACCGATACGACATTGGCACCTTCAAAAAACAAGCCTATACATACCTAAAAGGCCGGCAACGCTTCCGCGATTTCAGCGGTGTCGCGGTTGCAGGCGATACGCTTGCTCGTTTGCCCTTTTATCCCATAAAAAAAAACAACTAGTTTCAACTAAAGGCATTCTATTGTATTTCATGCGAATTAGATACTGATATCTAGCTCTTAGTAGCCGAAGATCGGGCTAGGTGGCGCTCCATGGGGGAGGCCTATGTACAGCAGTGGACTGCCGCAGGCTGTTGATGATGATGATGATGATCTAACTCTTTACCCTAAGCTAGTAATAATCTATTAATTTTTAATATCTTTATATATCCCTTTTTTTGTCTTCCGTGGGTGACAAGAAAATACATTAATAAAAAAATTAATTGCATATTTATTAAAAGGATGAATAATTAAATAACTTTAAATGTTTCTAGAATTGTTGTTAACATTCCAACTAAGCTAATAATGCTTGTGCTAGGTGGTTCATATCAATAGCTTAATGTAGGTTACGAACGTACGACCTCAAATTATAAGCGTGCTCCTTAGCAACTGAGCTCTTGCCGCTATTTATGTATAAATAGCGTTATGTAATTGATATAGAATTACGTTTGCATACACGTTGTAAAATAACGTAAAAAATAATACGATAAGCAGAAATAAACGCACGCTAAGTGTACGGAATATAAAAAAATAGTCTTCATCGTTGATTTGATGTATTTTTGTTTTATTGTAAAATTGTTTGTGTATTCTTTGTTGGTAATCCTAAATAAATACTTATATAATTTTTTTTTGTGATACAATTCTACATGCGTACATTTATAGATACAATTCTACATACGTACATTTATAGATACAATTCTACATACGTACTGTAGTGATACATTATTAAATGTGTCACTTATGCATAAAACCTTTAAATGTTATTATTTTCTTTTCTTACGTTCCTAATTTTTAAAATAAAAAAGATATATATTTTGATATAAAAAACAAAAGGTATTCGATCGACTGACGTCTCGAATACAACATATCGCCTTTCGTAGCACAATAATTTTTATAAAGTGTGTGAATATAATACATATGTAAAATATAACAAGAAAAATAAATAAATATTCATTTCAAGAAGTTTTTATTAGAAGATAAAAACCCCCTAAAGATCCCGGGTGTCGCCGTAAGAAGAACGGCAGGCACGCCACAGTACATACAAAAAAGCTGTCGTGACAAAAGTTGAAAAAGGGATACAATTCTATATTATGGATAAGGGTTTTAATTATGTTATAGATTAGGAGTTAAACTTACATAAGCTACGATATCTACAATCTGTGTAGCGGTCGAAAGACCTGTCGGATGACACAAGATATTTTGTGTGATGTCGAATGAGACCGGTTTTTATAAAATTAGGACCTCGTTCAAACCAGCTTAGTACCACCACTACAAATTTCTTCTCATTAGTTCCCTCAATCCCGAGGATCATGAACCCTAACTACTGCGGCCAATATCTGCTTTCTATTGAGACAATTTTTTTAGTATCATTTGCAACGAAATAACGTTAATAGATCTAACATTTTATGCAATTTTGGATTTTACACATTACAGGACATTTTATGCATATTTTCAAAACTGAAGAAAAGTATCATGACTAATATATACATGTACAATATCACTACTAAGAAATTGTGTTATACTGGTTTATATTATCGTTGTAACTCCATTGAAAGGCCAATAACATAGATTTAGTTCTACACGCGATGTTATTCCGAACCGTGGCGGTTTCTTCCGTTGCATGCAACGCATATGTAATAAAGTAACGATAGGTTTTCACATAACATCCATCCGAGGAAGTTGCATAAGTTGAAGTACATTTTTGTGATATCATATTCTAGGTGTCCGCCGGCAAACCAGCTGTTGGAGTACACGAGTGTTGGAATGGAGACCGCTTTTTAGTAAAAGTAGTGTGGAGTGCCCATTGCCCAGATGGAGCAATGATTTGCGCAGGGTTGCTAGCAGAAAATGGATGCATTAAGGTGAAGTACAGGCTAAATGAATCGCCTTAGAGGAGTCCTATATTCAACAGTTAATGGCCGCAGGCTGTGGTGTACGAAATTATGATGGTCATTTTTATTTTTTTCTAGGAGAGGTAAACGAGCAAGCGTCTCGCCTGATGGTAATTAATCAGTGCCACCCATGGACAACTTCAATGTCAAGGGCAGATGCGTGGCCTGCTTTATGGTATTTTATTATGTCATTAATGGAGAGGATTAGGGAGGTACTCGGAGGGAATGAGGAAAATAATGGATGGAGAAATGGAGACAGTAGTAGCAATGGAAAATGGTGCTCCTTGTAAGAGGATTACCTGTAAGCAATCATCGGTGCACATGGACATTCACAATGCCAAGGGTTTTGCAAATTCGTTGCTTACCTTAAGTTAGGATGTCGATTTTAGGAGGGGAAAAAGATTTAATGGGAGGAAACGAGGTTCGTAACGCTCACCAAACAAAGCGCAGAAGTAGTAAAACAACGATTCAGGACTCTTTTTTTGGCAAAAGTATGAAGCGGTTCCATGTCCCAGAAAAAAATATTAATAAATTTAATATTTTAAATAATTTTTTTTAAAAAATATTTACTATTATTTCTTTTACCGTTAGTTTATTACATCACTTTTTAATATCTTCTTTCACAAACCGACAAATTGGTAAAATATTGATAGGTCACGCAGAATATTAATATAATAATATTAATTTATGTTGTGTCCTCGAATGCTTTAATTCGTCACCTTCACAGTTGGAACTCCGGCTATGCTCTGCTAGCTAGAATGCAGAAGATGGCGATGCTCGGCACAGCCCGAATCATCCACCGGTTTATGTTGCTATTATTCTAAATTTGGTCTGAAGTCTGGGACTACCATCTTTAAGGTGAGAGCCAAGGGCAATAAAAATATTAATAATATAGTAATATCAAAACTTCATTCGACATATTAACAATAAAGGTACATACGTATGTCTTAACTAAGTCAACAACAGAACATGCGTCGCTGTACTAGACCTTAACCTGCAAATGTAGTCCTTAAACTTAACCTTAGTTATAAATATTATTTGATTCAAACCAATGCATACTTCTAACGCGTGGCACTACGACCTGGACGTTAAGTGGAAAGTCAAAGTCATCATTATCAATGTGTTACCAGAGATAATAAGACTTAGGGAAACAGAGCGTTGTTCGTGCGCGGCCGCGCGTTGTAAAAGTAACAGCGCGAATACTCCAGGTGAAACTCGATTCGACTGATTGTGGCGAGACAAACAGACATTCTTCACTTATGGTGAAATATCTGATTAGCGCTGTCAACTTCATGAAAGCTCCTCTAACGTCTAAAGAACAATTTCTAAAAATAATTTGTAAAATTTTACAACAGACTCAGAATAATGACATAATTAATTATGTAATGTATGAAATTATATAATAAATTATACAAATATATTTTAATGTGAAAATATAACCCGCAACTCCTGGATCAAAAAATCTGAATTCGGATCTTTTGCAGCGCGATGTTGCCTATTAGTGAATTTATGTCCATTATTTTCTTCAGTTTGGTTAACTTAAATCGTTTATCTGTTTCATCTGTTGAGGGCCTGATAATATAATCAAATATTTGAAAAATACACATAAGATTTTTTGAGATACGAGTAAAAAGAGAATGAATGAATTGAAATAGTATTTTTTACGTTAAATAATTTTATATGTTGTGGCGTTGTTTGTGGAAGTTGACTATGTGCAATACTTACACTACGTATTGTATTTTGTACTTCATTGTAGGCGTTTTATTTTAATTAAAGCACATATAATAAGCTTCAAAATATAATATTTTTATAATAAGTACTTAGACTTTAATTTTGCGGAAGTTACTTATTTAGATGGGAAGTCAATGATTAGATATTTTGGACTAGTGAAGTATTATGATTATGGACTCCCCATTTGTACATACAGTTTATTATGTTTCACTACATGATATTAACAAACTGGTCGTTTTTTTAATGAAAGTTTATATATATATATATATATATATTATATATATATATATATATATATATATATATATATATATATATATATATAAAATAAATTCTTATTAAAATCAGTAGGTTTAATAAATTATAATATATTGTATTTTTTGGCCTCGTTAGAAACCTCATGATTAATTCCATGTTTTGTAAAAAGTTTTTAGTAACAGCACTTTTTAGGTAATATTTTAGGTTAAGATGTTAATACGAGTATCAACTTTTTAGACTAATTTTTAAAACATACGTTTAAAACTACTTTTTGTTCTATTCTTCAGTTTTTTATTTATTTTTTGTTTTTATGGACTTACAATAAATAATAAGGATGTAACTAAAATAAAATATATTTTTCGCATAGCTAATATATGTTCCACTGTTGAGCACGGGCCTCTCCATTTTCGGAGAAACGGACATCAACTCACCACGCTTATCCATTGGCGGGGTGCTATTTGTAATATAAGGTAATGAATATTAAAATACATAAGTTATTCTACATATGAATGTAAATGGTTAGTTTTATACTTTAATAAACATAAAGAAAGTGAAACTTAATTAAATTAATATACGGTACAAATATCCCGGACGGTTCGTTAATTTTATTGCTGGTTTCTTTACTATTCATGTGATACACTTAAAGGTATTATTTTATGATTGTAACTTCAATATTTTATAAGTGTCAAGTAAAATAATATTGTTTTAAAGTATCTTGAATTGCGCAGTCAATTATTGTGGTTAGATTATTTTTTTTACACAGCCTATACATATCCCACTGCTGAGTACGGGCCTCCAGATTTTTGGAGAAATGGACGTTAACCCACAACGCTTGTCCAATGCGGATTGGAGGGGTTACCAGGCTCGATATAAATATCTGTAGGCCAATACCCCCCCCCCAAGTCATTGAAGTCTTTATTTTTTCAAAATATATTCACATTTCTGGCGTCCATGTTGAAATCAAAAAATTCATAAAGTAAATTCTCTGAACATATCAAATTGTTAAAGATTGATTTAAGATCTTCCAACACAATTTATTCATTTTTAACGAATACTTATTTGTGTATTGATGATGGTGATGGACGCTTACACATGGTTATATATATATATATATATATATATATATATATATATATATATATATATATATATATATATATATATATATATATAACCTTACGTAATACGCTTAATTCATAACATTAATCTATATGTTTTTAAAGTTGTCAGTATTGTTTTGAAATTGTTGTTGTTGTTTTTTTTTAGTGTGTTTTTGAGCTGAACCCTATAAATTATACCGTAGAAGGCTATGATGCAAATGAAAGTAAAGTTGTTCAACAACTTGTGCATTCGCCGACACCGGAAGTCCAACGTATCCATAATTTTCCCTTTTTAATTTTATAAATTCGCGAAGCGAAGCTTAGGCTGTTGGAATCGGTAGCTGGGTTCGACTTCCGCAGCAGAATTTTTGAATTTTTATGGTCTACAGATATTTATTCCAAATCTGGATGTCCCGCCAATCCGGCTTAAATAAGCATGGTGTGACACTGTCTATTTCTTTGAAATTGAAACGTGTCCAACATTGAGAACCATTGACTATTAAAAAAGTATTATAATGTTGTGTTGTTGTTCATGTTTCTTTTTCTTTGACGGCAATTAGTTACAACTATTATGCCAGTGTCAAGTAATATAAAATAATATCCAATCTCCTGAAATGTACCAAGTCAGCTTATCACGTTACGTCTTAATAAAATGGTGGCAATTTTATGAAAAACCTTCTATGGACTTTTTCAGTCAACTTAAAAAGTTACGATACACGCATTAATTTCATATCACTTCACCTATACACATTGATCAAACTATATTGTATAATACGCCACCGCAATTAAACAATATAACTGATAATAATATAATATTACTAAAATGAAATAATAACACAACGTCACTGATGTAAGTTGGCGGGAAAAAGTCCAATCATGTTTCAAGGAAAGTAAGTGATAAAGAAACCATTGTAGCTCAGTGGGTTCAGTGTTTGATTTTTATTCTATAGAAGGTGGGAACCGATTTAGTATCTCGTAGCACAACCATTATATATGGTATACTGTGCCTGCATTCTGGCCAGTAGAGGAATTGTTACTTTGCCTTTACTAAAAGTCCAAGAAAAAGTTATTTTGTAACCAGTCACAATAAATATTCAAGAATATTTTTGTAAACGGAGCCCACAATCATCAGACATTGGAGCAAATATTAGAAATTTTCTGTACCTATTCGTCTATGTACATATTTCTATTCACAACAAGAGCATTTGTTGTAGTTGAAGCAGCTATATATACATCACATACATATATGAAACAGAAACAAGAAGTTTATTACTATTTATTACTTCTCTTAATCTCGTTGAAGTCTTTTTAGACTAGATACGAATTTTAAATACAATTGACTTTTTTATTAAATATTTATGAAGATAATGTTATTATTGCATATTATACAAAAAGTAGAAAGTGAATTATAATTCACATATAATTTAAATAATAATATACCTAATTTCATTATTAAGTGCTACAGTATATAATTTTATAAGTTTTTTTAAATTATTCAATATTAGTATTTTATTTTTCATTAAGAGAAATAATTCATTTAATAAAATGTAGTCCGTAACTGATAATAACATAAGTTAAACATATAACACAAACAAACTATGTGCACAGATCGTTATTTTCGCAAAAATAGCAAGAATTTCTTCGCTCGTAGAGTTCGTCGCTCTTGACAAACAAGGTGAACAACGGGTTGGGTTCCGATCAGGGTGGACTCACTTGGTCCGCAACGAGAGGAATTACGATTTGAAGGTCAAAGCACTTGGTAAAAAAAAAACGGATACTTACAACTCAGTTATTCCAATTCCGCTAATTTAGAAATGGGCAACACTAAAAGGAAATTCCCGCGAACATCACTAGTTTATTAATCATATTCACTGCTCGCCAAAACCGGACCTCCATGCGTGCTTTCGGTACGATGTCTAAGGACAAACTAAGTGAATATCTGGGTGTCCGTGATGCTTGACGGTTGCACGTGCCCGAAGCTCGAGCGCATCTCGACTGTTACAACTAAGGCTGCAACAAACTATCGATTTATTTTTCCACATTTTCAGGTATATGTATATTGAATATACGATTTCGAGGTAGAATCATCATATTTAAACTTGTTATATTTTTGTCTTAACTCAACCGTGACAGTATATCATCTTCACAGAAAACCGCTGTGAATCCACCGATATACTGTCGGTGATCGCTTACTATTAGGTGATTTGCTCTTTTGCCTTGGTCTTCCATAAAAAAACCATACTTAAGATATAAATTTAATTTATCTCTTAGCATATTCGTCGTCCATACCACAAAGCCTTAAGACAAAAGTTTACAGCCAGTGCGTCTTGCCTGTACTCTCTTACGGTGCCGAAACGTGGACTGATGATCCGTATCCTTCACAAGCTCAAAGTCTCAGAGGGCGATGCTTGGAGTTTCTCTGGTGGATAGAATACGAAATGAAGAAAGTCATCAGAGAACCAGAGTCACCGACAAAGATCTTCAAGTTAGCAGACTGAAGTGGCAATGGGCTGCATATGTTTGTCGGAGAACCGACAATCTTTGGAGTAGACAAGTGCTGAAGTGGAGACTGCGACGCAAATGTAGCGCGGGACGGCTCACTTGCTAGATGTAGCGACAAACTGCGCAAGATGGCTGGCAGAGGCTGGATGCGTGTAGCTGAAGATCGGGCTAAGTGTTACGCCTGAGTGAGGCCTATGTCCAGCAGTGGACAGCCCCGGGCTGATGTTGATTGATATTTCATAAATAGGGTTATAACCAAGACATTTCAAATTTACACATTCAAGGTTAAGTTTATAGTTGAATAAAGATACATCACGCTATGCTACACTGTCTCACTTGTAGCGCTATTTTAAATAAAAAAAATATTATCTCGAAATCGGATTTTTAAGACGAATCTCCTGTATGTACTCGTAAGTTTATAAGGTAAGTATTCGTAATTTTATTTTGGAGTCGAAAAACAAACTAGCTTGGTGGTTTTCCTTGGGAAATATATTTATTTAAGGTAAGAGCGTCACTTGGAATCATTAAAGGCTTTTATAAAATTATATATATAAACTTTTTATAAAAGCCTTTAATGATTCGAGTCGAATATATATATATATATATATATATATATATATATATATATATATATATATATATATATATATATATATATATATATATATATATATTCGACATCGCAGCGAAACGGCTCTCGATTGGTCGCCCCAGCAGAGCCCTGCATGCTGAGGTAAGGCACTATAGTACCCGGGGAAGCCCGATCCCGGGACGGTCGGTTGCGACTAAGCTCGCAAAAGGATAGAGAAGAAAGGAAAGGGCAGGAACGGAAATGCGGATTGGGGGAGTTACCAGACTCGGAATAAATATTTATTATATAAATCCATATATATATATTTATTCCGATGCGGGAATCGAACCCACGACCCGTGTGCAAGGGGTCGCGCCACTGAGCCAATCGGTCGTCTCGTATATATATATATATATATATATATATATATCTATATATATATATATATATATATATATATATATATATATATATATATATTGATATTATAGTATAGTATTTTCTAAATCACCAAAAATTAACATTATATATGTCGATCGTGTGGTCTTGGCCTTATTTCTCTAAAAGATTTTTTTATATAATCTGATATCGATGATGATCGAGTATTAATGTATTAATATTTTCACTATGAAGCAAGCATAATCAATCAAATTACTACCACTATAACAGTCCACCGGTGGACATTGGCCTTCCTCAAAATGACAGGGCCTGTCTTAATCCTCACTCTTGGCAGGCAGATTGGGAATCGCTGATTTGTTTTAAATACTCATGAAGTCGCTTTTGTTAATCTGCTAGTATTTGCACCCATGATAGTCTCTTACGACGCTCACGAGACGAAATGCCCTGCCCTGCGAAAAGTATTCCTGTATATCGTAATTATATTTATTTTTTGATGGGAAGTGTGTAATTAAAAAGACTTTCCCGTGCTAGGTCTATTGAGTATTCTATTGTACGCGCCAATTGAATGCTCATCGCGCACTAATTCACACTGCGACGTCTTCGTTTAAACATTTTTGTACGATTACGAGTCTATACTGCATATATATTTTTACATATCTATATTATTAGCAATATATAAATGAACCGCTTAATTATATGTTTTATATACATTTCTGATATTTTGTAGTTTTAATAGTTTACTGTAAGTGTACCTATTTAATAATAATAAAAAACAATGTAGAAATAATGATTTTATTGTTATTGCATTAAAAAATTTAAGCGTCTGACATTAAATATTTAGATATGCATAAAAAACATTTTATTGATGTATTCTTTAAATAAATGAAAATGACCATATTTTATATCAATAATTAAACCAACATGAAGATATTTCAGGAACGCTTATTTTTATATTTAATAAAACTTAAGACTAAGAAATAGTAAAAATTAATAAAATAACTATAAAAATGTAAACGAAGAAGAAATGCGTGCCATATTTGTGATATTGCAGTCACATTTTTCTTTGCTAATTCTATAATTTGACTAAATAAAAATGGCACAATAACATTAAAATGCTTATAATATCAAAGATATTGCTTATAATCAAATAAATGCTTGAAAATAAAATATTATAATTTTACATTTTATTAAATAAAGAGAAAAACTATACTAGAAAAATACATCATTATGCGTGGAGTCAAGTAATCCCGTAATTTATTTTAATTAAATAGCTAAAAACAACAAAAGCAGGTAGCACAATGTTGTATAATCACAAACATATGATATATACATATTTCAACAATTGTACTGAGCAATCCTAAAAAAGAATTATAGTTGTAAATTGCCGCTGAAATTGTACTTGAAATGATTTTTCGACTTCCATACTATGTTATTAGAATAATGCTTTATGAGTACATATACGTGTACATACTGAATGCGTGAAGCCGAAGATCGGGCTAGGTGGCCCTATGTCCAGCGGTGGACTGCCGCAGGCTGTTGGGGATGATGATGATGAGTGTACACACATTAAACAAAGAAGTAAAGGAAAAATTTTAAACAAAAAACTTCATATCATCATCTCTATTTTAAAGTCATCTATATTTTAAACATACTTATATTGTAATAAAAAATATATTAAAAAACTTACATATAGGAAATATTATTTGTAATCTAATTGTAATCCATGTGTAGTTGTAAAATCCTGAAAAAGTCGGAAATCGAAAACAAGATATTCCGTTGGTTCGGGTACTTAGAGAGGATAGGCGAAGATCGCGTTGCCGAAAAGGCATACATAACACTACTGTCCGGTCAACATTCATCGTTCACCTCAGGTATCGTTGAAGCGATGTGATGACCGTGGATTAGGAGAAGCCTAAAGCTAACATCTGGTTAGAAAACCTCACAAAGCTGTGACCGGTGGCGAATTTTCGAACTAGAGGTCTATACATTTTGGATCGTAAAGTCAGCGGAATAAGTAAGCGCGTGGGAATAACTTTAAAATTTCAGAATAGTAAATGAGTAATTGGTCTTTAATATAAAGTAAACCCATCTGATATTGTTAAGAAAAGTTACATTCATTCCTGTTAATACGTTTTATTGCAATTACGTATTTGGATAATAATATTAACAGAATTTTCTTTAACGTATTTAATGATTCTCTTACAATTATTTAATATGTGGACAGTCTGAATTTTTGACTTAGCTAAGATGCGCGACAAACAACCACCACCACTCTTCCACAATGTACACGACACGTGTGTTGCCACAACACGATGCATCATCAGGTATAGTATACTGTACGGAAGACAAGTGTTAAGTTAAATATTTAATACTTGTTACAATGTTTCGCTTCTCGCACAAGGAGTGTCGGGATCCGAAGGCACAATTTCCTTCTCTTTTATTTATTTCCTCCTTCCCCTCACAATATTTACATTCTTACCATATGATAGGCAGCGGATCTGCAGTTGCTTTAACTTTGTGGATTTTCATTGGTAGTGCTGGTTCTTATGATCAGATGACTTGACCCTCCATAAAAAGAAATTATGCACTTTGTTATCAAAATTTATTAATGTACAAGATTATTTATAATTGTTTCTTTTGAGCCCAATCAAAACTTAAGCCTTATTAAAATAAAATTATTTTATTTAATTGGTAATTAAGATGAAATAAATATGTTATTTTATTTTATATGTATACTATACTATAGGTCCACTTACTCTTTAATGCTTTATATAAAAGCTATCCTAAATTTATTTAAACTATTTAAATAATCTTCTATTTTCAAACTTTCACTTTTAATTTCTTATATATTAGTAGATTACAAAAAGTAAATGGATTAAATTAGACATTTATAAAGTGCTTGCACAATGAAAGTGGTTCATGGTCAAGCAGAAATAATGTGTCCAGATTACCAAATGGAAAACTGAATCTTACTTTTTATGTAAATTACAGAAATAGTAGTTATTATGATAAATTATTAGAATTTAGCGACGAAGTGTAATTGAAAAGATTTAAATAAAGCCAAATTCTAGTCAATATTAAGTACAGACTAATGCAAATAACAACAATATTAACACTCATAATGAAAAGATACCTTAACACTTTTTACACACATACAATAGAAATAAGAAGCATATAAATAGGTAACAACGACACGTACTAACAATTCAAACGTAACAATTCCAGTCTTTACGAAACCTTGTGAACCTTCCCTTACACATAAAGCCAATCGTTACAATCTTTATCAGCCATAGCGAAGCTTTTCTGCAATAGTGAAATTTTCTGCAATAGAATTACATAGCCAGCATGGTATGCTTTTCGTGTTACGAGAGATATCTTATGGTTATATTAAATAAACTCTATTGGTCAATGATTTCAGAATAGTGACGTACTCGTATATAAGGCTATTCACCACCTGGGTGTCTATAAAACAACATCGTAAGTTGGAAATAAGGCGTTATGAAAAATTCGATAATTTCAACTTGTATAAGTTATGAAAGTCTTTTCGTTTTAAGCGATAAAAATTATAATTCAAAGTTATTTGTAAACTAATGTTTTAAATATGACGTATAAACCCGTATGGCAACTTAATTAAACCAACAATATTGGTTAATAAGGTCGTAATATAAAGAAAAGTTTAAAGTTGAACTTTTGCTTATAGGAGAAATAAAGAAAGAACTTGAAAGCTACTATATTAATGATTCCATAAGGAGGCAATAAAATCATGTTACTATTTCAAATGCATAAGCGATAAGCCATCTTAAATTTATGGTACAATTTTAGAAGTCCTAATATCTTTTTGTCTAATCAGTCTAGAGTAATTAAATCTTGTGTTGATGGTGGGGTCGATCTTCATCATCGCTGTGCTCCTCTTGCAACAGCAGACTGTCAGGAGGCCCGCGGGGAACCGCTCGAGAACTGCCACTTCGCCTAGGACCGCCGCGGGAAAACATTCTTGAGAGCTGAGTGAATTTCTTGCGAGATACTATAAAACATAAAATATTCTTATTTTGCTAAATGTGACTAATTTTAATGGAAGAAATAGCTGATTGAGCCAGTGGAGGAACTGATCATAAGTAATAAACTGGTGACTGGTAAGATGTTGTATAATAGAAGGGGTTAGGGAGGTAAGATAAGGGAGTAGACGTAGTGAAGGAAGAGAAGAGGAATTACCCTCCGGTTAAGCCTCTTATTCCAGCTGTACTTACGTTTGCCCATATTTTTAAGTCTTTCTTTAAATAAAGCCTCGTCATCGTGACATTTAGTCTTATGACCTTGTTCACTGTCTAGAGCCGCAATAAACTCTTGGTTCCATCGTAATTCAGCCATAAATTCTTCGTTTTGTAGGAACGCAGCGATTTTGTCGTCGTCCATTTCAAGGCTCAAATCTATTCTAGCATCAACCCCCGAAGGTATTCGAAGAAACGTTGGAGGAAGTTGTCCCAGCATTCGAGGGACCCAATTTCTCCTTATTGCAAGCGGAATTGATTCATCGTCGGTATTTCTGTAAACAATAACTGTATAAAAATATAATTGTAAGATGTAATAGTCATATAACCCGCCGCATTGACCCGCCTCGTTTGACTAGCTCTTCCATAAAAATAGCCTTTTTAATTAAAACAACGCGATGTCCAACTCGACTTCTGTCAAACTTTAATCACATATATTTTTTACCTATTTTTTTAGTCATTCAACTGAAAGTCAGTGTCAATCAAGCGTAAACCGACTTGAAAAAATATTTGTTTTATTTTGTCATATTACACTGTTCTAGGTTAATAAAGCATTCGTTTTTATAAAAATAAATACGATACGTGTAGTGTAATTGAAAAAAAGGGTATTTTTAACAGCCTATACAGATCCCACGGCTAGTTGCGGGTCCTCCCCATTTCTCCAGAAATGGATAAGTACCCACCACGTTTTTGTAAGGCAGAGTGGTGGAATATCCACCCTTGGCCAACTATCTATAGCTATAAATATGAATGCAAATTACTTTGATGCCATAATTGAACGTGCAATATTGACTCCGAAGGCGCTAACTGCGCCATTGGCCCATTATATTGTTAAAAAATAATTGTGGTATAAACAGGTGTGGTAATTATTAAACATAATATTCTGAGTTTTTTAAAAAATTTAGTAAGGTATAAAAAAGTCGGTAGGTAATATCATAAAAGATGGAAGCTTTTATCGAAAGCGAGTTGTTGATTTTGTAAAAGGGTTAAAAAGCGCAGGCAGGCATGTTGGCGGACGATGTCAATATTTGAACAGCAAACGCGCACTTTTCTGTTACTGTTGACATCTGAGGTTTTATTTCTTCAGTTATTATATTACGTTACTTCATAACTTTATATTATACCTAAATGTTTAATTTTATATTCTGTGTAAAGTTGCCATAGTAATTTTGGTTTTGTGTATTTATTGAAGATATACAACAATGTTTAACTAAATTTAAAGTACGCCCAATATTGTTGTTATTTTTTACATTCCATACATATGTCCCAACTAGGCATATGTCTTCCCATTTATGAAGAAAAGGACAATTACACACTTCGCTTGTCCAAGCCGGATTAGTGGGACAAGCAGTCTAAATAAATATCTATAAGGAACACATATTTCTCATGATTCTAAAATTTTTGCTTCCCTTTTATTTGGTCTTATCTCGGAAACGATTTTGCAGAACACTCAACATAAGATGTGTAAGAAGATTGTGTAATTAATGATAAAAGCCATATAATTTATATTATATAAATTATTTGAGCATATATTGCATATCTCAGACGATTAAAAAATTATTGGCGCGGATGAAGTTGCAGGAAACAGTTCTACTTAGTAATAAATCGATTAGTGAATTTATTAATTGTTCAACGTTTTTTTTTATATAAAAGGCATTTTTTATTAACGACCAATTGGCCCAGTGGCGGGGCCCTCCGCCCGCGGAGTCAATGGTCGCGGGTTCGATTCCCGCATCGGAATAAATATTTATATGGATTTATAAATGTTTATTCTGAGTCTGGTAACCCCCCAGTCCGCATTTCCTTTCCTGCCCATCCTTTCTTCTCTATCCTTTCCCTTCCTCTCCGCCAATCCACGGTCTGCCGTGCCAATGGATGCGTTGCTAGGGGCGAGCCTAGTCGCAAGCGTGCCGATCGTCCCGGGGTCGGGCTCCCCCAGGGACTATGGTGCCTTACCTCAGCATGCAGGGCTCTGCTGGGGCTGACCTCCATCCTCCCTTGCGGCTCGTGGGTTTCACTAAGACGAATTTAATATACCTAATTTGTCAAAAATGACGGCGACGTGGTTCGCCACCCGTCACGTCCTGATTCTCACGAGGGCGAAAAGCGACCATTGACGAGTCGTTTCGCTGCGATGAATGGCAGCGGATGGAGCTCTGTGGTCTCTGCCAACCCCTGCGGGGGATAGGCGTGAATATATAAAAAAAAAAAAAATTATTAATAGAGCAAGTAGACTAACGTGTAATCGGGCTAATGATAAATAATCTCTGGTATATAACCGGAATACCAAGAGCATTACATATAGCATACATATCCTGGAGTAGGCAAAGGTTGAGTTGATAGGGAATGCTTTCCGGAATGAAGTACGCCTTTGTACCACTATTTGTATAGAAATCATAAAATAAATAAATTGTCGTTCGTGGAGATTATACACACACAGTCACAGTTTTTATTGACGTTTGAAAACGGATTTCTTTACATTGTTCACCAATGAAGACTGATAAACAGACTGGACCATGCGCATTGTTTACGCCTTACTGTGTATGATTTAATCATAGCGTTCATCGAAAGGTATACAACACAGACATAAAATAATCTGGGGTAACTTTAAATATACGTCAGTATAGGCCGTCGGTACAAATACCTGAAGGGCATACATATATTTATCTCAATGTTGAACCTGTGACCACTGACTCAAAAAGTAGTAACTTGAGCCATCATATGTAGGTTAACATGTTTAAAATATATTAAAATGTTAGATTTTAAAATATATTGAAACTTTAGCCTAATAAAAATGTGTGCTTAAATCAAAAATGTTCATCTTTATACAACATAAAATATTTTGTTCAGGTAAACGTTATTTATAATATCCAACATTATTTCGTTACTGAAAGGGTAATATAATTTCTGAGAATATTAAAATGTATTTTCATTATATTATAGTAAATTAAATTTATAGGTAGTTCAGTTGGTTGGTAAAGGAACGAATCATTTCCTAGCGCATTCTAGTATTGTTAGACTTATTTCAAAAACATTGTTAAACTTTTTTCTTTAAATTAAAATTCATATACAATGCTACGTATTTTAGAAAGATATTTTTAGGTGGAAAAAAATCTGTTTATAAATAGTTGAAATATAGTCCTAACAAATAAAGAATAAAAAATATGTTTGTATTATAACTTACACCAGCGCGGTGGTATCACTGTCGCAACCGTTCTCCACATTCCGTGAGACCTGCCGCCGGTCCTTGCGGCGGCTTGGTGAATTACATTCAACACGTTCCATCTCCAAACGCAGTCGCTCGTTCTGGTTGTCAGTGCTCATGGCTAGCAGCTGATCAATAGTCGCGTCCACCGCTCCTTGGTTGGCGCGGAGCACTGCCTCGATAACATCGTCGTCCATGTCCGGGAACATCGTTTTAAAATCCGTCATTGCCTGTGTGAACTCCAGTTGCATTGTAGATGCCATCTCCCCGCCGTCGCTTTAATTGCCGAGAAACGTCACGAGTTCAAGTTGGTACCCGGCACAGCTGATATGTGTCGCAGTTTTACCGCAACGTTACGAACTATCGCCGTATAGGCATCGCCCATTCTCGCGACGCTCTCTACGCGCCGCTTCGTCCACTTTGTAATTCGCTATCCTAATTAACGTACTAAATACACCCCTGAAATACAATGTCTTACAACAAACGAAAGCATGATGTGCAATTTTCACTTTCGACGTTTCAGGTGCATTGCGCGTGTGCGAGCCGCTGGGGAGTGCGGGGTAATGTCGTCGATATAAATAGAGGACGCGCAAAACGCCCCGGCGCTCGTACGGACTCCTTACACAACCGACAGCCGCATGATGTGTAGGCATGCGCATGTCCGATGCATTGTTTGTAAATTGCCTGCATCAATTTGACCTCTCAATGTCGTTTTTGGAAGGATTCCTGCATATTACGGCTGACGGAATACGAATCGATGCTTATGCCAAATTCCGGCATATATGTATGTTGTACCTACATCATTTTGTATAAGTAATACAGATAATATTTTATATGATGTATTAAGCACACAACTTTGTATCCTTATTTATGTAATACTAAAGGTTAATGTACATATGTATACCTGCCTAATATTTGTGACATATGTAAAAAATAAACACTTAAAACAGATCTTAAGATAAAATTCACTTCTCTGATTTATCTGTTATCTTATGTAAATACTATATGTGTAAGTAAGCCTTACAACATGACGTGCTATTGGTATTTAGAAAAAAAATTGAAATATAATATGAAGAAAGAATAAATGAAACATATAATTATAATAGGATTCCCCATGTCGTGGGTGCTTTAAAGTTACAGAGATCAAGTATAAAAGCATGGAGATATGGAAACATTTTATGTAATACAAATATTTATTTTAATTTGTATCATGATCGCGACCTCTGAAAGTATGTCATTCGCCATTATCTTTTAGTTCAAAAGTGGCTTTTCAGAGCAGTCAATGCATACTTGTTACTAACACATCAGATTTGAGATTAAAGTAACTAACCTAAAAAACTAAAATGCTAAACGCATGTCAAATTTTATAAAATTGTAAAAGTATCAGATTCATCCCTACAAGTAAGAGTTTATTGCTTAATATTGAGTTTTAATTCTATTCGTAAGTTTTTTTTTCTCATGAGATAAGAGGGCAAACGAGCAAGCGTGTCGCCTGATAGAGAGCAATTAACACCGCGCTTAGATATCCACGACAACAGGTGTTACGGAAGTGTTGCCAGCCTTTGAGGTATGTTAGCTTGTTTTTCGAACTCCAATGTCATATCGCTAAAACTAGCTAGATCCACTGGTTCGTTTTAATTTATATTCAATATATAATATTGTAAAACTTAAATGTTCGGCTGTACACTATTACGGCTTTATTGATGCTGATAATTATATAGTGGATTAAAAGGGATAGATATGGGCAAGCGACGCATATCTATCCCTTATAATCCACATTTTATTTGCATATAACTAGTTGTATGCAGGTTGTGTAGACGCAATTTGTGTGTTAATAGTTGTTTAACTTTACGAATAAAACAATAAAGCTGTGTTGAAGACGATGTACTTAGTTATAATAGGTCTTGATTCAAGGAAGTCGCTGGTTGTAGAGATAAAACAATATTTTATAAAAAGCAACTTCGCACAAAATGGAATCTATTATGTGCTTAGAAGTTTTCCGATTTAACTTCGCTGGACGTTGGACTGAGTTGGGTATAGTTTAATCCCTCCATTCTCAAAATGTAGCCAGCGGCGCAATTGTGATCCTAATGATATGTATACACCAAACCACCATTACCAAAACGCAATTATTACAACAATTTGTAAGGTTTTAAATTATTTTTTGTCTTTAATAAAAAGAACAGTATTCTTTTTATAACCATCGTCCCGCTTATTATAGTACTATTATCGCTGACTTCTACTCGTATTAGTAGGTTTACTAAAATGTGGATCAAAATAAGTTGTAATTAAGTATGTACATTGATTTTGTGTACGCAAAAACACCGAGTAGATACTGTTGTTAAATCCTCCCTTATTGGTCTCCACTGATGGACTTAGGCTGCTTCCGGTAGTAGAGTACGATTTGTCCATAGTCACCAACCTAGGCAAGTGTATTAGTAATCATTCGTATACAAAGAACATTCGAAATATTGGATTGGTGCATAAGTTCTTGGACACTCAAACACATTTACTAAAAATAATTTAATTATTATTAAAGAAATATTAATCCACAATATAAAGACCGTCATGTTCAACGACGTAATCTGTCTGGCAAAAACATTATGCCGTGTTCCCAAAAAGCAGGAGGTTGGTGATTAAGAAATTCGGAGATGTCATTTTGGAGTTGTTCATAGTATTCAAACTTCTTTCTTGGATGTAACTTTAGAGCTCGAAACAGACAATAGTCCGACGGCGCAATATTAGGACTGTGCGGCGGGTGAAGTACCACTGTCCAGTTCAGCCACTCCAGAATGCGGCGGACAGACTTCGCAATATGTGGCCGAGCGTTGTCCTGAAGAAGTGATACGGACAGCCTTTTTGGACGCTTAGTCGCTATTTCTGAGACTAACTTTGTCAGTTGATTTTTGAAAAAATCCGGATACTCCCCAGAACTCAGATACTTTAGTCAATGAGCCAGGCGATTGTTTATTTTGTGGTTTAACGTGAAAGCGTGTATGCTAAGGGTTCACTGTAACTGTATACAGACATACATATCGTCACACCTGTTTCTCATAGGGGTAGGCAGATCCCTCTGCCACGATCGCGGCATACTTTCCTTGCATCCTCCACACTCATCACTCTCCTCATGCTAGCCCGCTGCTTAAGGGTACTCTTGACCTGGCCTTTCTTATAAACTTCACTTCACTGTAACTTTCGTTTCGTATATAAAAAATGGGCACACATTTTATTTCATAATTTATTTAGGTTAAAGTATTATTTCTTATATAGACATCAATAATTTAGTATGTATATTAGATACCGCTGAACCAAAAGTGCCCTCAATATCTAAAATACGGTTAAGATAAAACATATTACATAAAAAGGTCAAAAAATAATCCGCAGTATGGCGATGATTGCTTACACATAATTGTCGCTTTTTTATTTTGAATATAAAAAATGAACATATTTTTTAAAATATAAGTACATACGTTATTATACGAAAACAGATAAATCAGTAAATTTAAAAAATATATAACTTAGACCATTTTAGGCCTTTAACAGGATGTTTCTTATTCTTAGTAAATTTTTATTTTATTAGCCTTAAAAATTAGGTTTTAAATTGATTGATAGTTATTTAAGGGAAAAGTTTTCTTCGTAACTGTAACAAAATTCATTACCAATCACCAAAAAAAATATCATCACCATTAACATAACCTATCACCATCTCACGAAACTAGTATAAACACTGTGTGGATTGTGATGATACTAATTGTTTCAAAATGGCATAATAGTAATCAATTGGGAATAAAAATATTTTAGATACAATCTATTTTTACAGGATAATCTATTTTTTGACACTTTTATAAATTCATTCAAATAAAAATTAATCCCTCCTTTTTTATTTTGCATTTTTATACATCATCATTCTGACGATATGACATAATAAATAATAGTCATTATTTAAGCTTAATATATGGCCGACTATAAATATAGCTACAATATTATTATTAATCATTTTTTCAAAATGGCTGAAAGCACTACACATTCGAAAATAATGTGAAATATAAATTGTATGCTTTACGGCATTCGTTTACTATCTAACGGACAATCAGTATTAATCACAAGCATAGCCTTCTTCGCTCTAATTAATAGCCAAATGGCTGATTCTCATGTGTTCGAAATGCGACAATAGAAGCTACAAGTTTGGAGTAGTAAAAATGTATGTAAATATGATTATTAGCGAGGAATGGACTATTAAAATGTAATATTGATAATTTAATTACCACTTATTTTCGGATTTTCTTTAATTCCGACACGTTTGGAACTACTAAAAAACCACAATACCCATCCATATATCCAGCTATAAACAACCAATCTTCCTAAGCATTTATAGCTTAGGAAGATTGGTTGTTTATAGCATTTGCTGTAATATTATTCATTCATTCCTTTCAATTAATGGCTTTCAATATTTATTTTGGCAATATTAAGAGCCATTAGACTTTTCCCGCCAACTTACATCAGTGACGTGTTTTTATTTCATTTTCATAATCTTATTATCAGTTATATTGTTTAATTGCGGTGGTGTATTACACAATATAGTTCGATTAAGGCCTAAAAGTGAAGCGATATGAAATAAATACATGTATCGTGACTTTTTAATTTAACTGAAAAAGTCCATAGGTTTTGGTAGAATAGCCACGCTATTACAAGACGTAACGTGACAAGCTGACAAAGCATTTCAAGAGATTTGATATTATACCATTTTACTTTACACTGGCATAATAGTTTTAACTAATTGCCATTAATTGATGCACAGAAAGTACGGATGATTTCGCCAATGTGACTTAGAATGGAGAAGACACGAAGGAATTTGTATGTAATATTATTACTAAAACTATTTTTTTAATATCTTTATCCTTCATACTTGTCATTTGTCACCGTTTGCCATGTTTGATTGCGAATGCGAGAGACAACGCTCTACAAAGTCAAAGTTAAACGATTATTGCGGACACTCTTTCTCAAGCTTCATCTGTGATAGTTATGGCTAAATACTGGAATAGTCCATAGCAGAAATTTATTTTGTTTAATTATTTTTTCAATGGAGATGGATATAAGAAAATACCACTAAATATACTTATTAAATAACACCATTGCAAAAATAATATACTCATAAATCACCGGTTTACACACATAATTATCATCAATGAATAAAACGCAAAATATAGAATGCTTATGATTAACACTTAAATTATATATTAATTAATTAATTAGTTACAAAAAGTTTTAAGCATTGAAGTGATTAATCTATTAATTAAAATCTATGGAACGACCATTTTTTGTAGTATACAAGTAAATTATTGTTATATATTTCGATAATTCTGTTATTAAGTGAAAACAAACTCATTTATGTTCCAAATCAAACTTGCTCTGTCGGAGGCTTGAAATGTTTCTGGTTGACCAGATTAGTTCATTAAATTAATGTTTTTCTTCCTGACAGCTGGATGAAATAACTAAAAGGTATTTACTTTAAATTTAATAAATGATCAAGTATGTGTATAAAAAAAGAAATACCTTTAATAATAGCTCAATAATTTTAAGAACAAGGTAAATTATTAGCAAAGAAAAGGTAGCAATTTATAGCAAATTGTAGTGAAACTAACGTAAAGAGAGGAGTCTTAGAAAAACACGTGCATTGATAGTAAAAACAAAATAGGTGACTCCTTCGCCTATTATAATGAAATCCTAAATCGATATATCTTTTAACTAATTGAACATCTAGCGATGAACTGAAAAAGTTATCAGAAACAACAATGCTTTTTCTTGTCTAAAATTAGTAAAAGTCTAAAATTAAGCTGCTAGATATGATTGCCATTATATACGCTTCGCGTTGCTGTTACCGAGATTCAAACGCGTGCTTGATCACCTTGTTGAGGCAAAATGACAACTGTATGTGTGGGCTGGAGGTTCGACTGGACTCCTTGTGGTTGCTCGTCTGGAGGAGTTTCAGGCTAAAACAAAAAGAAATATGGTAATCGAACATTACTTACAACGCCACAAAATTTTTTATGGGATAAAGGCAAAGATAGGCGTGTCACTTGATGGAAAGCAATCAACGCCGCCCATAGACATCCGCAGTGCCATAGGCATTGCTTGCAAGTGTTGCTGGGCTTAAAGAAAAATGTAGGCTTGTGTTTTGAAGTGTTCATGAAGAATGTCGTATCGGTTCGGACACACCCCCGGACGTAGCTGGCATCTACAGAGTAGTGGTGCGTGGAAAGAAGTTTCTGGAATAACGCATCGTACTGGATCGCCTTTATACAGATGGTGTGGATGAAACTTTTCTTTGTGGCGAATTATGTGTGGACTACTCCCCATGTATGTAAAATTGATAAAAGATGCTGAGAGATGAGATAACCCTCTGCAGTTTGAAAGGATCTAGCAGTTCGGTGAGATCTTGGTCATCGATAATACGAATAGCCCGACGTTGTATGATTGATATATTTATCTGACCGTAACAATATTCGGAGCGCCAGCCATAAGCGTAGCGGCACGATACGAGGGCGGCGGGGTCTGTTTGACTGCTTCCTCGTAGTCGGGTAGCAGGCTGGAGTACTGCGGTGCGGGATGAGGCATCGTCACCGTGGGGCCGATCTCGCCGGTCACGACGAAAGGCGACAGTGTCGGCAGCGACAGCATCGTTAAGTACTTGTAGCAACGCCACACCACTCGGATGCAGTATGCCTGATGGTCAAGTTATAATAATAATAAACAAATAAAATACATCAACCTCGCGCATGAGATTTCCGCCGAGTGGCAGGTTGATTCAACTGTTATTGTACCAATAGTAGTCCCTGGGAATAGAATAATCGGTCGGTTTAGGTTAAATTCAAATTTTAAAAGGCAGTCATATTGAGCATGGCTATGATCGTGAGATTCTTTTCCTTGGATGCATAATGCTTTAGGTGCTTGGTTTATCCTATCATGAAGAATTAATAACCCCAGTAATAATATTCTTATAGATTTTTTTTTATATTAATAATATTGTTATTAAGAAAGAAATATGTAAATAAAAACAATTTTAGATATGCACGGTACATTAACGCAGTGGCAGAGCCCCTTGTCTACGGAGTCAATGGTCGCGGGTTCGCATCGGAATAAATATATCTTTGGCCTGCAGATAATTATTCCGAGTCTGGTAACCCCGCCAATCCGCATTAGACAAGGGTAGTGGGTTAACGTCCGTTGCTCTAGAAATGAGCAGGCTCGTGATCAGCAGTGGGACATAAATGGGCTGTGAAAAGAAAAATTATTTGAGCATGGATCTAAGGCGAAAGGGCATGTATTTTTATTACCTTTCCCCCTATAATATATCTATAACATTATAACCCCATTCCCAAATATTAACTTAAGTCTCAGTAACAAACCGGTTAACTTACCTTAATAAGCACCGCTATCAAGATGGCTGACAATACAATCATAGTAAGCGTAGGTGTTGGTAGTTGCAGCAACTGTGTACGCCACGGCACACGCCTCGTTTCTGCCACCAAACGGTGGATCGAGCGCAGGTGGCAAAGGTAGCCTGTTGCTGTCATACTAAAAAAAATTGTTGAAGAGATTTGATAAATATATTATAAATTATAATATCTTCTGGTTAACATGGACTAACATTCAAATTCGGAATAAGTAATACTTCTACGCTTTACAAATGTGGACAGTCAGAATTTTTACTTGGCTAAGATCTGCGACAAGTAAATGAAAATTGAAAAATGATAGTGTGTGTTACTGGAAGAAGTGTATTTAATGGGAAACTAAATCTTACCGAAAAACGGCTGTCAGCAACTCTCTTCTACTCTCTCTTTTAACTATTCTCTAATTTTCCCCACCAACTTACATCAGTGACGTATTTTTATTCGGCTCGGAAAAACGGCTGTCAGCAACTCTCTTCTACTCTCTCTTTTAACTATTCTCTAATTTTCCCCACCAACTTACATCAGTGACGTATTTTTATTCCATTTTTATAATCTTATATTATTATCAGTTATATTGTTTAATTGTGGTGGCATATTATACAATATAGTTCGGTTAAGATATATAAGTGAAGTGATATGAAATAAATGCGTGTATCATGACTTTTTAAATTGACTAAAACATCCATAAAAGGTTTTGGTAGAATTGCCACCATTTTTTTAAGACGTAACGTAACAAACTGACTAGTTACATTTCAAAAGATTTGATATTATCGTATTTTACTTGACATTAGCATAATATTTATAACTAATTGCCATCAAAGAAAAGAAAAAGAACTCACACTGTAATAGCAAAATCAAATATCTGTAGACAGAAGAAGGGTAGTAGGTGGGCAGGCTTGCCTCGCGACGCGCCGTATATCAGCATCAGGGTGATAGCCAGGGTGCACACTGTAACCAGCGTACCGACATCCACATCATCTAGTACACATATATCACAAATTATACACTTGCAAAAAAGTTAGAACGGTCTTTATTTTTTCAAAATTACGAGGATGTCATTTTGCTGATTGCTGATCACACAAAAACAGTCGGTTTTGAAACTGATTGTTTTTGAGTGATTTGCTTTACAAAATTTTTTATTGATCGTAGAGCTGTGAGATTCAGACGTAGTATTTTTTCTGATAAATTGAAAATTTCTTGTAATTTTTTAGAAAATCTAGTTATGTTTTTAAATAATATTAAAACATTACTAGATTTTCTAAAAAAGTACTTATATAATCAATAAATGCTGGTTTAAAAAGGTTTAAATTGGGGTTATAACATTTTATGTTATATAGACATTTTATGAAACATTTAAAAGAATTGCCTGCTGTTATGTATGCAGTGATTTACAAGCATAGTGTTATCAGATTAATCAATCGGTAAAATTAAGATGTAATTTAATTTAAATAACTATAAAGATAATCTTGAGGTTAATTATATTAAACAGGCGAATAGAATTTTTCCTAATATCATTAGAATAAGGGACAGTAACGTACGGTATATGAGGCTATAATCTCTCGGCTGGTTGCTATGTTGTGGGAAAGGACTGGGCGGAGACTCTACATTTGACAGAGGCGTGGGCATAACAGCACCCACATCACTCCAATCGGCCACCGGCGTCGAGTCACGTTCTAGCTCATCCAGGAGGCGAGGGTCACGCACTATTGCAGCTAGAAATCCTAATGCTATCAGGTGAAGCATCTGAAATATTAACAATTAACACTTAAAACTCTTAACTTCAACATTTATATAATAATCATCAATGCTAATTTATGTTAAAATTATAAATTAAATATAAAACACAATCTTTATCATATCGTAAAAACTAACAAGAGTAAAATTATGTTAATTTTTTTAAGTCAATTTGGCTATAGCAGTACTTTCTGATAAATATTAGAAGTGTCAATTACATAGTTATATAAATACAATGGACACACACTAATTAGACCCAGGGAACCAAGAGCTGCTTTTTTTTATTGAAAATGTTCCCCCCACCTTGGCTCAAAAGTATTGTTTACATCTAGTAATTGTCATCCAAAGGTTTATAAGAAATAGGAGAAGTTTGATATATCTTTTGCAGGCTGCAATTGTTTATGATTAATCAGCAGTTCCTTAAATTATTACATATGTTTGTTTTTTTAAATGTTTTACTTGTTAGTCTTCACACATGTGTACATGTAAAGTTTACTGAGTAGCATGTATCTGTTGCATATTACTATGATTATAATTAATCCTTAACACGTTCGCGCGCGGTACGTCGGTGGGCGATAGAAGATAAAAAAACTAACGCGACACTACGTCGACAGTCGTTCAAGTTTGAAATCTAGTAATCCACCGTACGTCGACGGGCGGTATTGTTTGTTCGTACGGTGGATTACTAGATTTCAAACTTGAACGACTGTCGACGTAGTGTCGCGTTAGTTTTTTTATCTTCTATCGCCCACCGACGTACCGCGCGCGAACGTGTTAATAACCATTTGTCTGGAATATTGACTACTAGATCAACAGATTTTTAATATATTTAGTGCAATATTTTCAGTGAGGTAAAATGAATTATTAATATTGTAACATACACAATTAAGGCAGAACTAAATAGACTTCCAAAAAATATAATATTGTGCCTGTATGATATTGTATTATATATTGTATCATGTATGTATGATATTTTGGAATATCAATATCATAGCAGCAATATGTCATTCGATAAGCTTTAAACTATGGATAATGTATTTTATTGTACAATTATTATTATTATACATTAATAATTATCACACCATTGTGCTGCTGTTTTTACTCTCAATAAAGAAAATATAAATATATAAGATAATTACATCTATGTGTCATATAAAATATTAATACACAGATCTAAATTCTACTTATAGTATTGATTATTAATACTAAAATGGACCATATAACTCATCTTTAAATAAGAAAATCATTTTGTTACATGCTAGTGGAATCAAAGTGTAAACATATTATTCAGATAATTTCTTAATATGATTTTTTCCCTAATATTCTTATGAACTTGAAAAATAAATCAAATAGTAATAATGAAATATTGAAATAAAATATCATAAAAAGTAAGAAAAAAGAAATTCAATTTTCTAATTTCAGACAAAAATGAATTAAGGTCTAAAAATATAAGTAGGCACCAAAATACAATCCACTTACCAGATGCCATGTGCCAAGTAGAATAGTTCCAGTGCGTACATGGAGGCAAAAACAACAACGCCATTCACTGTTACGATCACTTCCCAATTTGGGACGAAACCTCAACATTGTCAGTACCTAAAATTTATAAGCTCGTGAGAACTAATAAATAAATAATTTCAGTCAAACAATAAAAATACATCCCACTGCAGGTAATGAAGCCTCCCTGTTTTTGGAAGAACAAACATTTACCTAACTTGTCCAATGCAGATTTAACTTTTTAAGGAACTTAAAATATTCTTAATTTTAAATTCAATAAACATAGTCCCTTTAATTATGAAGATATATCAATGATAAATAATTTAAGTATTTTTTTAATGTATTTTTTAATTTAAGTTTGGTACCAGTTGTACAAAAATTGAATAATTGATCTTAATTTGAAAAACATTTAGTTTTTTTCACTTTAAAAATTATTTCATCATCATCTTTGTTTAAACCGCATATTTTATTTAATTGTGAATTAAATCGCTTCTACGTCATTTATACCTCTCTGAGAATTTAAATATAATTAAACATAATATGACTTAATATTATGTATGCACGTAAGTTTCTTAAATTGTGTGATGCAAACGTATGACAAATTGATAATGCTTAGTTTAAATATAATCAATATGTATTTTATCAATTTATAATAAACATGATAATGGCAATAAAATGGGTAGACTATTTACCTTCTTATTAAGCTTTACGATTATACGTTGACTTCTTTTTTGAAAATACAATTAAAATCAGAATAGTTAAAATATTATTCAGAGAATTGCATCACAGAACTCACAATACACATTAAAAGAAATTACAAACAACATAGTATATATAGACATTAGGCAGAGAAATAAATCACGAATCACTGTTGATTTATCATATGATTTCTTAAATCATATTCATAACCTGCTACTATCATCGATTACATCGGTTATTCTTAACACTATAATGTCGTGTGAAAATATTTGTAAATATTATTAATTTATGAAAGGAGTTAGAGTAATTAAATAATGAAATGACTATTATTATATAAATTATAGTAATCAGTAATCAATCATAGTGTTATTATTGTGGGATCATTCTTGAAAAATCCTGGAAAAATTAGAAAGTACAACATGTATCTTGTATAAAATTTTTATAAGAACTTCAAAAATTCAAAAGAACAGCCTATTTTATTAAAATAGACTGTTCTTTTGAAACAAGTATACTAATAATATCATTAATTGAGTTAACATTGTAGCTGCTTACTACAGAATATACACTTCAAGAACAAATTTGCGGAACAAGCTTTGTTACTACGCACTTGCGGAATGCGCTTTGTTACGCCGCATTCGTGGAATGCGCTTTGATTCTTCGCATTCGTGGAACGCGCTTTGTTGCTGCACACGTGCAGGCACAACCGCGTCTCCCGCACCCCGCGCTTGTCTCCCGCCATTCATCAGTTGTATATATAATAGGTCCACTTGGTATAGTAAAAGAGTATTAAACCAGACTCCTGTTGCATCACTTCATAGTTAAGATACTACCTCTTACAACATTTTATTAGTATGTATCAGCAATGTTTACATGACAAAAACATAGATGACATAGCGGCTAAGATAAACTAACGAACTTCTTATTGTTAAAAACATTATATATAATCGTGATAATAAATTAGAGACAGTGACAAGAAGATAATAATAGTACACAGTGAATATGATTTTAATGTACCAATCATTTTGGATCAGCTCAGCAGTCAGTGCAGAAGCATAACTTTTCTACATACACTTGACGTTGGATTCCAAAAGTAAAAATTATTTACTAACATATTGCGTTTAATATGGGATTTATCATTTTAATTTTTTTTTCTTTTGCATGTATATATTTTGTAATCTAAGTATTCAAAATTTAGAGGCAGAGAAAGTTTTTAAATAAAAAAATTAACAGTTCTATGCAGAAAATGTGGCAAATTTTGCCTTCTTGAACCTATAAAGATCACATCACGAAAAATAAAACTCACAATGATTCATTGCCATTTTATGATTATTCACCCATTAACGTCCCACTGCTGGGTACGAACTTCCCCATTTCTGGAGGAATAGAGATTAACCCACCACGCTTGTCCGTGGTAAATACCTGTAGGTCATACATATGCGGGGATCGAATCTACGACCATTGACTCTAGAAGAAGAATGTTTTCCAACCATACAATTTAAATTATTTTATTATTTTAATTACACAATTTTACAATAAACTAGAATTGTGTGATGAAATGCGAATGTCACATACCCCTAGACCACCTCTTTCTTAAGAACAGCTAGTATTAATTAGGCATGGAAATGATTGTCTGAATCATTATGTAATAATATTATTTCTGTCACTGTTATTTCACTAGTGATATTTTTTTAACGTGTGATAATTATTGTCACCTAGTAAACCGTGAAAATGATTGCTATATGAAATGACATTAACTTCTTTCTTCCTATGTCTCCGAAATGGGGCAGAGGGCGTCCACAGTGTTTCTCCATTGCGAGAATTTGTCGAAAACATCGGTTAACGAAGACCTGAAGCCGCTGCGTGATCTCCTTTGTTACCCTCTACGTTTCGCAACTGACATTTACTGCGTGCTATTTATTATTTTTTTATGTCACCATGATTCCACTAATGTTTTACATGTGACAATTTGTTGTCACCGTAGGTTACGACATATTGATGAAATATTTATGCACGACATTAGTTAGTAAAACAATAATAAAGTACAGTACACCAAGTTAAGAATTAACAGCACGGCGAAATGGATGCTTGTAGTTGAAGATCAGGTTAGGTAGTGCTTCTTGGGGAAGCCATATGCCTAGCAGTGCATTGCCGCGGGTTGTTGATTGAATGCTTGAAAGACAAGTATTAAAGTAATGATATTTACCTTTTCACGGTATTTTAATTATATGAAATCCATGTAAGTGTCGGATGTATACTTGGTCCTACCTGGTAAATAATCACGCTCGTGTGAAGAGTAGCCGATGTGATCAATGACAGTAGCAATATAAATCACCCGTATTCGTAATGATTTGTTTTATGCTTAGCAGTAATGTTATTTTTGTTCTAGTAATATTAAAAAAAAACTATATCAAGTTTACAAAAGTACTATATATGAAGTTGTCAAAAGTACTACCGAGATTGATGAATAAATAAATCATAAATGTAAATAAAAATAGACATGAGCATTTCCGTCCTTTACTAAAGTGCTTAACTTTTTATCAATATTGCAGCCATAATGGAAAAAATTCCAGATCAAATCGGATACCTGATATTGACTGAGGACGGTGCCGTCCTCGAATCCGGAGGAGAGCTTGAAAACGACGAACGTATCGCAACAATCGTTATCGATCTAATCAGTTTGTCCAACACGTATGTAACACCATCATGAAATTGTTTAAATACCTATAGCGTGATATATATTTAAAATAATTTTATTTTAATTACAGTGTAGATCCATTGGCTTTTGGACCAAATGAGCAATTCAAAAAGATATCAATAACGTATGAAGATCATTGGTTCGTCATATGTATTTCCAATAAAAAAATATATATAGTAAAGCGTAACATACAAAATTCAATTCCTGAAGGAAATGTTATTGCTGTTTGAAGATTGTGTCTTGTGTGATTAATATGGGTCGAAATTTGTTGATAAGTAGTCTTGAAAATGCATCTTTTAACATCATTTTGCAGATTTGTTTTAGATGTATCACATTTGTTACAAATGCATGGATAATAAGGAATATTGGCCATGAGGTGCTTGGAATAATGAATGTAAGATTGTTACTTCTTGAGAGTACCATATTATTTCTTAGTAGAGAACCATTCCAAAGAGCTTGTTTAGGACAAAAGGATGAATTTAGCTGGAAACATATTATAAATCAGATATGGTTATCTGTACCTATAGGCTGCTTATTATCACTTATTTTTGTGTACATCTGGATATACATATTGTCCTTAGGCCATCCAGAACATGTTTCTCAATATGCAATTGGTTGTTGGAGTGTTGCCTTTTCTTGTATTCTAGAATTATGCTCAGCCAATATGGCTCTTGTAGCACAACTATTTTGCTTTGTTAAGTTAAGAGTAGCTTTGGACTCATTGCACATATTTGTAAGAACCATATTATTTGTATCTATCATTCTATATGATAGGTCTATGGCACTTATTGCCTTTTCAGTAGCACAAGTGATTAGCATTGCAGTAATAGTTTTAAGTTATTATGCTTTCTTTTTTTGGTATACAAAGAGTAAGCCTTTATATGCCAAAGGTGCACTGAAAAGCAAATTTATCCCTGAGACAATCTTGCACAAACTATTTGACAATATGGATGACTTTTCTTTCACATCTTTGAGAGATTTTATGCCTAAATATTTTGATTCAGAAAATTCAATGTTAAATAAGAAACTGAATACTCTTACACTTAGCTTTGCTAAACAAGGTATTGTAAAACAGGTATTAACAGAAGGTGAAAAATATGTTATGTCAGTAAGCCCTGTCATGACATTTACTCAACAAGCAACATATGATGTTGTTAATAATCTTGGTAGTTTAGCTGCCAGATTTGTGTTTAGACCTATAGAAGACAGTAGTTATTTTTACTTCACACAAATGTTAAGTCGTGAGTTGCCTCTTCATAAGCAGGACCAAAACAAAGTTCAAGAATCATGTACTGTTTTGTCTCAAGTCTGTAAAGTTGTCAGTTCTATTGGATTGGTAGTTCTTGTGTTTGGACAGTGTTACTCTAAAACTCTACTACTCTTATATGGTGGAGAAGCTTTTGTTGCAAGTGGCTTGCCAGTACAATTACTTAGAAGCCACTGCTTAGCTATAGTTTTATTATCTATTAATGGTATCACTGAATGTTATTGTTTTGCTACCATGACAAGTACACAACTAAATAGTTATAACTATATAATGGTATTTTTTTCAATCAGCTTTCTTATATTATCATATATGCTTACTTTTTTCTTTGGTCCTGTAGGGTTTATTATATCTAATTGCATTAATATGTTTGCCAGAATTGTACACAGCATTCATTTTATAAACAATAAATATAAAGATACTAGTTATGAACCTCTAAGAGGGCTTTATGTTGGGAAACTTTTCTTGTTGACTTTATTTATAGCTGGTTGCATTTGTAAAGTTTCTGAATATAAACTTTCACAAGATGCAATATTTAGTCATATAGGCATTGGGGTGATATCTCTATTGTTTGTTTTACTCTCATGGGGATATGAAAATAAAAATCTTATGGGTAATATTTATACAAAAATTATGAGTAAGGAAGATAAAATATCAGTTGACTAACATTATTAATTATTTGAGATAAATTATAAGCTTATTTTATTTAAATATGTTTAATTTTAAACTAGACAATTACTAGTTAACAACTTAAAAAATTATTATAAATCTAATATATATAAATATAAAACAAATAAAAAAATTGATTATTAATTTTCTTTCATTTTTCTTACTCTTCTCATATCATTTGTTTTTATAGTGGATAAAAGAAAATACCTTTCATCTGGGCCTCACATATTCTCTTTACTTCTTCTGTAATGCAGAATTTCCATTTTTGTTATGCAATATGATTTTGTAAAACATTCCAAAGTTTTAAAAAAAATATTTACCTGCTATTTCTATAATATTTGCATTTTTCTGTTGAATTATGACATAAAATTCTCTTTCATTTGAAGATTTACCAGCAATCCAATACTCATCCAATGTTTTGATTATGATTTCCCCATAGTTTCCGAGGCTAAAATTTTTTTTGTTTTTAGTTTTGAATTAGTAATATGTTTCCTTTAATTTTGATACTTACTTTTTTCTATCTGCATGAATTCCAGCGATAATACTTAAAACCTCAGGTTTTATTGCTGTTGATGGAATCAGGGAGTTAACAGGTGTCTGTAATTTTAATATTACCATGTAACTAAAAGTGTGTGACATGTAATAAGTATGCAAATGAAAAAATTTTTAGATTGTAAATTTATAAATAAGAATTTTTAATAACATTAAAGCAAAACAATTTACTATTGATGCAAGATCAAATTCTATCAACTTGTAAATATGCTTATACTGCTCAACTTAAATTAAAAAGATAGTAAACTTTTATGGAATATATAGATTAATGAACAAGTGGGTACCTTGTTGTAAATAATCACTGCTATTGAATATCATAAATAAATATTTTCTTATTAATAAATAGTTTAATGTATATTACTTAACTTTTTTAAATCAGTAAAAACAATATTAAGTTTATTAGAATTTTTTTTATTAGAAAATGTGTTCGATACAAGTTGTGGGTAATAATCTAGAAACAGTATGAGTTGCACCAAAACAAGGTTCTATAAATATAAAATTAATATTTCAATATTAATAGTAAAAATTGTAATACTCACTGATGTCTTGCATGCTAAGTTTAATCTATTGAAATATATAAATTTATTGTCAGTGTTGGCTAGTTGAGCATTTTGTAGGGCATGAATTGTACATTGTTCGCTTATGGTAGAGGCTATGGAATATAACTGGGGGCCAATGAAGGCATCCAGAGATCTGAAGGTTTCAACATCCAGTGTCTTGTTAACTGGAAAGAAATAAACATTTAATTTTTGTTACTTAATATCATATATTTATAATATTATATGAATAAATGGTTTAAACTATTCTGAAAACAAATTTTATCATAAATTGTAACAGGACACTAATGTGCAACATGATGAAAGTGGGTAAAGTATCCCTACTTGTGAGAAGCCTTAGTTGAAGATTGAAAAGTGAATGATCAGACACTGTTGATAATGGTTGTGATGAAATCTGAATTACATATGAGAATTCAGGGATACAAGTGTAAGGTTTAAAACTAGGTTTAGGCCCAGGCCACACTAGGAACAAAATAAAGTATGTAATGATTGTAATTAAAAAATGTGAATAGTCTGTTAACCCAAATTAGAGATATAAGAGTTTTTATTAGTATTTTTTACTCACCATCTATCGTTAAGCACATGGTGGCACTTAATGTTCGATATATTATCAAATAATACTGTTTACTTTCTGTATCATCTTCAAGTTTCAGGTAGCATTTCATTATTTTTTGAATGTCTTCCATTGAATGAATACCCTCTGATGGACTTATGAAGCGACCATGTCTTTGAGCTGCTGTGACTGCACCTCCTTGGATTTCCTTTTCTACTTGTTTAGGAAGTAAACTCTGGACTAAATATTGGTACAAAGTCAACATATCATCTTTTGATAGACCATTCCTGCAATAAAATACATAAATAATAAAATGTTTTATACTCAAACTCCATCAATAGGACCAATTTTTTTTATCATAGTTGAAGTTATATTAAATGTATCACAGACAAAAAAGTATATTTGGAACAAATATGTGTAGGCCATACAAATGTTGCAATGGGAAGTGAAACCGAACATTTCGTTGCTGAGTTATTTAGGTCTTTCCTTCTCAGATGAAACAAAAAAAAACAAAATTATATAAGAATAAATTAATATCTCACCAAATTAGTTGTTCATTGTATACAAAAGACACACATTTGAAATCTGGAAAGTTAATTTCTAAGAGATCTATGAAGCAAACAACTTTTAAAAATGAATTCTTTTCCAATGGTAGATAGTTAATGCCTTGTATTACATTTGTTAAATCATTATTTACATTTCTGGACAGTAAGTACTGAAAATTAAAAAATTGTTAATGATTGTTAACATAGCAGAATTCTATAATAACATGTATGTATATTACAAAGACTACTGAAATCAAGTATGTTATGTTAAATTATGTGTTTAAGTATAATGTACTATTTAAAAAAAGGTGATAATATAAAGATTACAAATATTTCATTAAAATATTTAAAAAAAAACAAATGCAAATAACTTACAGCTGTGAAAAACTGTTGACATTTTATATACAACTCTTCAGGTGAAATATCTGAAAAAAGACCTACAAACATTCTAAACATTTTGTATGCAGTTACAAGTAGGTCATGCATCATTGAAGGTTCTACCTAAAATGATAAGAATTATGTGAATTTAATTAGTCTATATATATATATATATATATCTATAAAGACAAGTTGGTCAGAGAAGATAGGGTTGGCTACTATCATATCATATTTGGCTAATATCGTATAAGTAATATCAGGGAGTGGACCAGGATAGAGTGCTCCAGAACTGCTACACCTCTTAAAGGAAGAGGAGAGTTGTGCTGAATTGGCTACTGACCTTCGCAAGTCAGAGAGGCATTCTTAGAAGAAGAAGAATTAGTCTATAGATTAATTACCATCATATATTATTGCTATATCTAACCTTTTCTTGTTTCTTTTCTCCTACCATTGACAGCCCTTTTGTTGCATATGGAATCTTTACCACCTAAAAGCATTTGATAATTAATTTTGTAGTTATTAATTTTGTAGTTATTAATTTTGTAGTTATTAATTTTGTAGTATATACATAATTTTGAAAATATTTATTTTACCAGCACCATCCAAAAGTTTTTTTCTGGTTGAAAAAATATATATCTTTTGGTTTGAGTTTGTAGACATTCACATGGTTCTGAGGAAAATGTTCTGCGAAAAAAATAATTTTCTTTAAAATGTAGAAATTCCATAACTAGTATCATAGTGTATTAAAATCAAAGTATTTAGCTGATGATTGGGCTAGGAAACACGGTTTGATGGAGATCCGTGTCTCACAGTGAACTGCCGTAAGCTGATGATGGCGATTCCATAAGTATTTAATATAAAATACTTACGACATGAATTTAACTACAGCTTCACATAAACCAACTTGATTTTTTCTTGCATCGTCACTTAATTGGTTTGGATGATAAAACAATATCCTTTTCAATTCCTGAAAAATATTTCGTAGTCATTACTGGTTATTAATTAACCAATAAATTTTAGTATTAGAAAATGTTATATACCTCCCCTTCCTTGGGTCCAAAGTTAGAATTGAAAATGAAGAAAGAGCTTATTTTACTATTTACATCAATCATTATAAGTCTTGTATTTGTTGTTATTGTTATTAAAATACATTTGAGTAACAACTTTTGTTTATTAATTTTTGGAGTTTGTTTAGCAACTTAATTTTATTCTTTGTTAATGGTAAGTATCAGTGAATTCTGCCAGTGTCAAGTCAGTCATGGGAATGAACACTATAAACACATAGGACGTTATCTTTTAGTTGCTATGACAACAAGTAATATAATATTGTTTGCTCGTTTGTGAAATAATGTACACAAGTTTTAAAAATATTTATTAATTTTACTTTATATTAATAACTTTGTAACTAACAATGGCAATTAGAAATCCAAGGCTTCCTTTGTTACCTGGATATGGATCAAATACATTGGTTAGAATGTTTTAATTTCATCTTTATTTTTGTTCATTAAATTAAATATATTAATTAAATTATTTTTTAATTAAATTAAATATAAATTAATAAAGTTTTTTCTATTTTCTTACGAATTTTTTAGACAGTGTATTTTGTATTTTTTTAAAACATATTATTTATAGATTGGAAAGAAAAATTTCGGTGTTCGTCCAATTTTTACTTCCATTGATAAGGTAAACATGCTGGTTGACAAATCAGAGGAAGTAAATCGTGTTCCATCAATATACTGCCGTAAGCAAGCGCCAGATCTGCCCACATGGATTATGTATGACAAACATGTATGTAGCTCAAAAATATGTCATTTATTCTAGCGTAACTTTGTGCATAGTTAATCATATCAAATCATAATTTAATAATTTATTGTAAAGAAAATGCGATACCGTCGTAGGAGAATTCAGGTTACCAGTACAATGGAAAGTTGATAGTATTGACTACAATGTAGATTCAAATATGATATTCATTAATTACAAATTATACATTACAAATTATAAAGATGATAATGAGCGAAAATTTGAGTAATGAAAAGTTGACGAAAATTGAGTAACGTAACGCGTTGTACGAAAGAATCATCTCCAGCAGTAGATTGCTGTAGTCTGTTGATGCTGATGATGATGATGATACTACCGTCAGTTTATCATCAGAGCTTCCTCTATTGCATAACATAATGCAACGCTTTCACGTTAGGTTGGGTTAAGGCGATATGGTGCTGTTGAGCGCACCTTATATCCATTATTTTTCTCTCTAGATATTGCGGTTTCAAGGATACTTTCAACAAAGCCTTCACGAGATGAGATCGGCTGCTCATATAATTCGCAAAGTGGATATATTTTTCTTTCTTGAAGACGGTACCATAAAAGTCATAGAGCCTAGAATAGAGAACAGTGGACTGTCGCAAGGTGAAATAATTATTAATTGCATGTGGTAATGTACGGCTTGCAAATATTATATATATAACCATAATCGAAAATCCCGCGGGCCCTCTATTAACATCGAATCATCAATAATCGGCAATATAGACATTAATACATCAGATTATATTGCATATTATTACTAATTGTATTTTTATTTATAATATAATATAATACTCGTATACCTACTGTATAAATGAATGAAAATGCAATTTAGAATTGTGTTAATCTACAAATATATGTAGTTAGTTGTATGTAACATTTAAATAAGAAAATCTGAAATTAACAATATCGTGTTTACAATATCGTGCTATTTAAGCAAGGTTTTGTTACATACAGTGAATTAAATTGTATGATAGATATCCGTGAATTAAAACTCCCATATATACATTTATGAGGATAATTCCCATACATACATTTTATGACACTTGTAGATTAAAATTATTTTATTTTTGTTTTGTTTATTTATATATTATAATATTATTAAGGTTTTAATTTTAGCTATTCTAAAAAATGTGTCATAAATAAAGTTTTTTCTATTCTATTCTAAATCATAAAAATTGTAGTTTTCCCTTCTCATGTTCGACTTAAGTTTAAAATTCTTTGATCATTTTATCTTTCTGTATTTTTACATAATGAGGGCTTATCGCGTCACGTGTAATATCAGGTTAGTTTATTTTTCTGTTCTATAGGTACCCTGATCACTCGTCAAAGGATTCGTCTTCCTCACAGCTATGATTTATATTACGACGTGCTTGATTTAAATATTGGAAGAGATGTTACATTTTATGGCAAAGTTTTTAAGGTATATTTGATTGGATATAAGATTAAGTTCTTGTAACTAACAACTATAGATCATAGATATCCGAAATAAATAAATTATTATTATATAAAAGAGCTCACAACAACCTAATGTATGATTTATTTAATATATTAGGTGCGCAACTAAGTTCTCACTTTTTTTATAAAAATTGAATTGTGCTATAATGCTTACATATATATTAGGTTGGGGAAAATAAATCCATTATTTTTACGTGAAATTCAAAACTTTATTTAAGTGTATCTGATTTGCGACAAATATGCACTATTTTGCTGTAAAATTTGTTGCCATTTTAAAGGTAGCTTCATAAAGTCTTAGTCTTTATTGGCGAAAAACTCTAGTAATCTATTTTCACAATCTTCTCTTGATTGCAATATCTTATCACTCAGGAAGATTTGCAATGCGAGAAAAAGGTAGTAATCGCTTGGTGGGTCCGGACTATATGGTGGATGCATTAAAACTTCCCAACCAAGCTTCCGGAGTTTTTGGCGAGTCACTATAGACGTGTGTGAACACAACTCCTCTTCTGTTGGCTAACGCTGGCCGTTTCTGGTCAATTGCTAGCTTCAAACGGTCCAGTTGTTGACAGTAGAGATCTGAATTTAGTGTTTGGCCATACGGAAGCAACTCATAATAAGTGATTCCTTTTAAGTCCAACCAAATACACAGAAGAATCTTCCTGGCCGTTAGTCCTGGGTTGGCCACCATTTCAGTTGACAAAGAGCACAAACTTAAATTGTTTGATCGATACTTTATGAGATATCGATCACTACAGCCATCTACCGAGAAAATTATGGATTTCTTTTTCTCCAACGTAATATAAATATGAAAAAAAATTTTTTCTTAATAAAGAACTAATAATTTGGTAAATAATTCAATTCAATTCTTTGGTTATGGCTCTAAATAATAACTAACCTACTAAAACTAAATAAACTTTGACACTGGCAAAAAGTTATCAGCTGACGCCATAAAAAAAAAACTAAATAATATTTTTTTTGTTGTACATTTTTTAAAATTACTGTGTACATAGTTAATATTATTGTGATTTACAATATTATTATTGTTATTTTTAAAATAACCTTCTATATTTTCGAAAATAAATACATAATTAGAATTTTCAGAATATTTTTTACCAGTTTGACGTATTAACAATTTTTTGTCAATAGATTGTCAATTGCGATAATTTTACAAGGGTATTCTTGAACCGTCTTGGAATCAATGTCCCCGATCCAATTCCTTGGCCTGATGCCGTGGAGGTAAGACTTATAGTTGTAAAAAAGTTTATAATTTATTAGTTATATAATTTATTTAGATAATAATTTTATAAATATCATATGTATGAGAAATAATTTTCAGAGAGCGCCAACTTCCGCAAAGCCACCAAAGCACAGACCGTTCAAACAATTTTTGGACTTTGACAGACAGGTTTTAAGGTACTGTTTTAATAAAAGTAGTGATTTTAATATCAAACGCACGATTAAAAAGAAATGTTGCAAATTCTAAATTTCGTGGTTTGATTCCCGCGTCAGGATGAATATTTTTAATACTTATGCGTATTTATTTTGAGTCTAGGTATTTTCCGTTTTCATTTATGTGTTGCACATGGCATCCGCGGCACAAGGAATCTTAGTTTGGGGCCATCAATGTAAAGCATTGTAGCTACCTACTACAGAATATACACTTAAGAACAAATTCGCGGAATAAGCTTTGCGGCGTAACAAAACGAACGAATCAAAGCGGACGAGTCAACGCACTTGCGGAATGCGCTTTGATTCTCCGCATTCGTGGAACGCGCTTTGTTGCTGCACACGTGCAGGCACGACCGCGTCTCCTGCACCCCGCGCTCTTCTCTCACCATTCGTCAGTTGTATATATATAATAAGTCCACTTGTGTTCAAAAAGAGTATTAAACCAGACTCCTGTTGCATCACTTCACAGTTAAGATACTACCTCTTACATTGGTGACCCCGACGTGATCCAAACCAACGTGATCAAACCCGACGTGATCCAAACCGACGTGATCAAACCCGACGTGATCCAAACCGACATGATCAAAACCGACGTGATAAAGACCTCTTACATTGGTGACCCCGAGTTGAACAACATGGCTGCAGTAAATACTCAAGCTTCCACATCGCAAGAGCCAGCTACTCAACCAGCAATACAGTCGGAAAACTCACTTCTACGAGAAGCAATAAGAAAACTAAAGTTAGTAATCGCCGCACTGAAGATATCACACCATAACCCAAACCCAAACTACCACCGCAACCGCCATCGTCATCGCTCTTCAGACCGCAGATCACAGTCCCGCAACCGCAGCGCAACACCGACATCGTCGATATGTTATTACCATCGCCGTTTCGGTAGTCGCGCACAAAAGTGCACAATTCTCTGCACATTCAAGCCCAACGAGTCGGAAAAGTAAAGCAAGCACTGGATGCGGCGGGAACCAGTGTTGCAGCACCTTCACATCGCCTTTTCGTCACCGAAAAGAACACGAAACTTCAACTGTTGGTAGATACCGGTGCAAACATATCGGTAATACCTAAGTACAAAGGAGCAATCGCGAAGCCACTGTCGTTCAAGCTCTACGCCGCCAATAACACTGTTATATCTACCTACGGCGAGAAATCCCTGGAGCTAAACCTAGGTTTACGACGCGCTTACAAGTGGCGATTCATCGTGGCCGACGTCAACAAGGCAATCTTCGGTGCTGACTTCCTCAACTACTACAACCTTCTCGTCGATGTCAAGAACAAAAAATTAATAGATAACACTACAGATTTGGCAGTCAACGCGCCAGTCTGTAGGTTGTCATTACCAACCATTTGCAGCATCGACAACCAGCAGCCATTTCACGACATCCTTGCCGATTTCCCAGGAATAACACGCCTAACTGCGATGAATCTTACATCAAAGCACAACGTGGAACATCACATAGAAACCACCGGGCCGCCCATATATTCACGCGCCCGTCCACTACTCCCACACTGATACATCGCAGCCAAAAAGGAGTTCGAGACAATGATGCAACAAGGATTGTGTCGACCGAGCAAAAGCCCATGGGCAAGCCCACTACACGTAGTGCCGAAGAAAAACGGAGATATACGTGTCTGCGGAGATTATAGAAGGCTTAACAACATTACCAAGCCAGACCGATACCCCATACGACTTCGTGACTTCAGGCATCTTTTGCATGGGAAAACAGTTTTCTTTACACTCGATCTCAACCAAGCCTACCAACAGGTAACAGTGAACGAGAAAGATGTAGAGAAAACAGCCATAATCACTTCATTTGGTTTGTTCGAGATTCCCCGTATGTGCCCTGGTCTACGCAACGCCGGTCAAACATTCCAACGATTCATCCACGAAGTACTAAGAGAACTCGACTTCGTATTTCCATTCATAGATGACGTACTCATAGCCTCAGAAAACGAAGAACAACATCGAAATCACTTACGCATCATTTTACAACGCTTCGAAGAAAACGGCATAACAATAAACCCAGCCAAATGTGTTTTCGGCGCATCACAAGTAAAGTTTTTGGGCTACACAGTAACACACAATGGAATTAAACCTCCCAATGAGAAGATTGAAGCCATAAATAAATATCCAAAACCAACAACAATAGAAGAGCTCCGACGTTTTCTTGGTATGATTAACTTTTACCGGGAACACATACCAAACGCCGCTCTAATCCAAGCCCCATTGAACGCCTACATGAAAAATTCCAAGAAAAGGGATAAGACTATAATTTAATGGACACCAGATGCAGAAAACGCATTTACCAATTACAAGCGCGCAATCGAAGAAGCTACTCTTCTCGCTCACCCACATCTTTCTGTCCCTTATGTGTGACGCATCTAACACCAGTGTCGGCGCCGTACTCCAACAACGAGTAAACAACATGTGGCAACCACTCGGTTATTTTTCAAAGCGACTTTCTGCAGCCCAAACTAAGTACAGCGCTTATGATCGTGAATTACTATCTATCTACATGGCCGTCAAACACTTCAGAAGAACATTCGAAGGAAGACAGCTGATCGCATTCACAGATCACAAACCTCTAACATTCATGTTCGAGAAAGTCAACTGCAGTACAGAGACGCCACGCAGAGCTCGACAAATAATGTTCGTTAGCGAATTTACAACCGACATACGTCGCATCAGTGGTTCAGAAAATGTAGTCGCAGACGCACTTTCACGCATCGAAGCAATAACGTGCCCAACTAGCATCGACTACGACGAGCTTACGAGAGCGCAAGAAAGAGACAGCGAACTACCTTCTCTAGTTCAACAAGACAACTTACAATTTAAACAAGTCGTTCTCCCTGGCTCTACGCAGATGATCTACTGTGAATGTTCTACACAGCACATCCGTCCCTACATACCTACAGAGTTTCGTCAACAAGCATTCAATGCAGTTCATGGAACGAGTCACCCTGGGGCAAGAACTTCACGCACATTCATTAAAAAGCGATTCTTTTGACCAAATATGAACGCAGATATCGGGAAATGGGCAAAAACCTGCAGTCCCTGCCAAAAATCTAAAGTTCAACGACATACATCGAGCGAGATAGCAACATTTTCACCGCCGTCAGCTGGCCGATTCGATCACATACACATCGATATCGTTGGCCCACTACCTACTACTGCCGATGAACATCGTTACTGTGTGACTATGGTTGACCGTTACTTTCGATAGCCCGAAGCAACTCCGGTGAAGGAAAATCCGAAATCGTAGCGAGAGTTTTCTACAACACATGGATATCACGCTATGGTTGCCCACAGCTTATAACAACCGACCAAGGCAGACAATTTGAAAGCCAACTATTTACTTCGCTATCTCAACTACTTGGTATCAAACGGCAACGTACTACGCCATACCATCCACAAAGCAACGGCATCGTCGAACGCTGTCATCGCTCTATGAAAACGTCACTAACTGCACGACTCTTATCAAGCAAGTCGTGGATCGAAGAAATTCCTACAATAATGCTCGGATTACGCGCCGCTTATCGCTCCAATAACGATGTAAGCGCCGCGCAGCTCACCTTCGGAAGATCCATCCGACTCCCAGCAGATTTCTTCGCAGCAAACTCATTAACTCAGAAATATGACTATTCCTACGTCGAACAACTACGCCAGACGATTTCCGACCTTAAGTCGGTACCACACTCACACAGCAATCAAAGAAAAATATTCATCCATCTAGACCTACGCTCCAGTCAACAAGTTTTCATTCGTTGTGACGCCGTCAAGAAACCCCTACAGCCAGCATACGAAGGTCCCTATCCTGTACTCCAACGATCAGAAAAGATATTTAAAATACAACTCCCTGGGTGACAAAGCTCAATTTCCATCGACCAATTGAAACCTGCGTACACACTCAACGAAACAACAAGCAGCGAGCAGCCTAGCAACACATCCCCGTTACATAGCAACATACCATTGTCTATACCTACTACAACTGCGAGGAACGCGCTACAGCCGCTAGCAATACCTACAACTACTACTACAACTGCGAGGAACGTGCTACAACCACCAGCAATACCTATAACTACTACTATAGCTCAAGCAACGCGTCGTGGGCGAATTATCAAGTTACCAGTACGCTTCGCTTGAGGGGGAGTACTGTAGCTACCTACTACAGAATATACACTTCAAGAACAAATTCGCGGAACAAGCTTTGCGGCGTAACAAAGCGCATTCCGCAAGTGCGTAGTAAGCACTTGCGGAATGCGCTTTGATTCTCCGCATTCGTGGAACGCGCTTTGTTGCTGCACACGTGCAGGCACGACCGCGTCTCCCGCACCCCGCGCTCTTCTCTCACCATTCGTCAGTTGTATATATAATAAGTCCACTTGTGTTCAAAAAGAGTATTAAACCAGACTCCTGTTGCATCACTTCACAGTTAAGATATTACCTCTTATAGCATTTTATTTTTAAGACTTGGAACTCCCAGTAGTATTTTACTAATATTGGTACTAAAGACCTTTCCAAATTACAACCAACCAACAATTATTTTATAAAAGTGTACAAACACTTTTATAAAATAATTGTTGGTTACAGTTACGTATATATTACAGTTTTATATAGATTTATATATTATTGCATAATATTATTGGAAACTATAATATTGTTCCGACAGAGTGGAATGGAGAAACATCATATCTGCCCTATCCTTCAGCCTTAGGACCCAGAAGAAAATATTATTGTAAATTTTATTTGAAATTTAAATTAAAACTTTGATTTATTGATAAAATTTTCAGATTTTATGGTTACTACGATGACCGAGAATCACAATTTGGAACTATTCACCATTTGGAGATTCATTATTTCCTAGCAGATGACACTATAGAAATCAAGGAGGTAATTCCTCCCAATTCCGGGATTGAGGCCGGTCCAATGTTTTTGAAGAGGATGCGCCTGCCGAGGGTATGTATTCTTTTGCGATTCTACTTATGAGATTTTGTCTAGATTTATTATTTAACTACATTTATTATTACGTTGCATACATACATATCGTCACGCTTATCTCACGTAGGGGTTGGCAGAGACCACAAAACTCCATCCACTACGATTCCGGCACACTCTCCCTGCTTCCTCCATACTCATTAATCTTTTTATCCATCCCTCCTCTCACATTCATCGTAACGGAACTGTTCTCCGTTAGTAGTTCCTCGCCTTCGTGGGAATCAGGACCTGACGGGTGGCGAACCACGTCACCGTCATTTTTTAACAAATTAGGTATATTAAAATTCGTCACAGTGAATCCCACGGGCCGCAAGGGAGGATGGAGGTCAGCCCCAGCAGAGCCCCGCATGCTGAGGTAAGGCACTATAGTACCCGGGGGAGCCCGGTCCCGGGACGGTCGGGCTTACTTTATAGAATACAATTAGATTTTGAAGATAGAACGATTTTAGAAAAGTATATGTTGCTATATGTTAGTGTAGGTGCTATGTATCGCAATGTTTTTTTATCTACGTTTCAACAACAACAATAAGATTAGCTAAGGCCTTAGCTTGGTTCAGTACATTTTTCTAGTCGGATTTTAGTTTAGCTTTTTCTTTTTTTTAATCTAGGTTTTGCTTTCCAAAAATGATGGCAAACATGCGGGCATTTTACCTGATGAAAAGCAATTGCGTTACAAATAAGGTTAGGCTTATTTAAAACAAAGGAAATGAACAGGTGGTTTATATTATTATCACTTATATTTTTCTTACAGCACATGTTTAGGTTAGTTTCCCCTTAGCGTAGCGTGCAAGACTTAAATTCGCCTTTAGAGAAACCTTTTTGTTTTTGTTAGATAAGTACAATGAGATATTACGTGTGCAAATTGTTGCAATTCATCATGATAGAAAAAGTCGCGACAAAAAAGTCGGTTGGTCACAGAAAGAAATTACATACCTCAGGGAGTGATATGGCTAGCGAGGGCTGCCGACTCGATTCGCCATGCTAAATACAGGAATAGTTGAATTGCCTTTCAACCTTCGCTAGTCGGAAAGGTTCGAAAATTCTTTTAGTATGTTTCCAACTATAGAAAGGATCGAACAACCAGAAATTTGTTTTAAGTTGTATCTATCTGTATTAGTTTATTATATAATAATGTTAATTACACTGTTATATGTAGAAAATTGGTTTTGTTTGTTACGAGCTAAGGTATGAAATCTATGAAAAATCACACAAGTATTTCACTACTTTAAAAATATGTACCTACTTACTGCAATGTCTTCTTTAGTTATCTGTTATAGCAGACTCTTCTTCTTCTTTCTTGATATTTTTTAATGTCTATTAAAAAAATAAGAAATAAATAAAAAATAAAAATCATTTTAAAATTAACCGTCCCTGGTGCCAAGACAAAACCTCATCTTTGCGCCACTTTGCATGCTAATTGACGAATAGCAGAATTCCATTTTTTATTTGTATATTTATTGTAAGTTTTTTGTTTAGAAAATCCCGTCTCATATTGAAATGACAGGGGGTCCAAAAATACCGTCATATAGCCCTGCGGACTTAAGTATCGGGGCTGTGCTCAACGTTTACGGGCGTAAAGTCGTCCTGACGGATTGTGACCCGTTTACTAAAGAGTACTATCGCGTGACCTATGGTCTAGGTAAGTGGATTTAAAGTGCTGAGAAAGAAACATACTTAAAATAAATTTAATTTAAATTAATTAATTAAATAGTTTTAATGATATATGAGAAGTTGAAGTTGTTTACACTTTGTTATTTTAACTTATGCGTGATTTAGCCTTATTTGGGTTGGGATGGTTTGCTTTAACCGTCAAACTATACTTGCAAGGATTTTATAGCTCAGTGGATAAGCACCCACTAATCGATTTAAGTCCTACAGGCGTGGGTCTATGATAGTATACTGATAGATAGAGTAAGAGAGGGGTGGTAAAAAAAATAAATACAGCAAAACTCATTGAAATTTTTACTAAATAACAAAATCCACAGCACTTAAATGACATTATGAAAAATATTTACAATCTTTATATACAACTACCAGGTATTTTTTTCCATGACCATCGTAGGTCCGTCAATATCTTTTTTAGTAATGATTTTTGATACATATTTGTAATATTTTAGCATTTTATGTTTGCAATGAGATGTAACTCAAACTTTTATGAAATTGCAATTGCCTTTCAGATACTTTTACACCGCTAGCGGTTCCATCGGAGAACAATACAGAGAGCATTAGTGCTAACATGCCCGGAAGGGAATTACCTCCATGGAATGGGTACGGTTCGTTCGATGACTCCGCTGAGAATTGTCGAACTGTTGAGCCGAAAGCGCCGCATCGTGATTTTGTGAAGTTCTTACATAAAGATAGGTGAATCAATTTAGTTTTCCTCGATACAGTTGACGTTCTTCATCTTTTTGTATGTTTTTTGAACATATATTTACGGGCCCGTTAGGGTCTGTCCTCTGTCCTGCTCTGAAAATAAAAATCTCTAGAACCTGATTGCAGCATCATCTATTGGTTCCAGTTGTGAATATAAATCATTTAGTAACCCATTCAAATGCAAAAATGCAAAAAATTCACCAAAATCGATCTAGCACTTTAAGAGGAATTATGCGAGTGAGAGTGAGTTTTGTTACAGATGCTAATGGGCGGGGATTACTTACTATCAGGTGATCCGCTTGCTCGTTTACCTCTTCACAAAAATAAGGAGTGCTAAAAATTATTAAGATGTCGGGGATGTTATCACCAGTTCCAATGATTCGTTTAATGTGACGAAATATTTTTAACGTTTCAGTATATTGTGTGCATAAAAAAACTATTTTAGTTTTAATGTCGTCCAACAAAGCATATGAGTTTAAGAAAAGACGATAAATGAAGTTGTTTTGGATTTATAGATCGTATGATTTTATTTTTACATCATATTCATCAACAGCCCTCTGCACGTATTTCTCCTCTAAGACACGCCTCCTAGCCCGATCTTCGGCTTCACTCGTCTGTCTGCATGCTGCTTTATTTAGATAGTTGACACATATTTAAAGGGGGGGGGGGTGTCCCACTCTTCAGGCCTAAACAGATGAACCGCATCCCGGCCACGGAGGACAGCGGCCGCGACTCCAGCGCTTATTTTTATACATTTTAGGATTGGTTTCGACTCACACGTTCTTCGTTTTGCTGCACGTTTGATCAACGACAACCCGGAAGATGCCCGACGTTATTTTATCGTCAAATATTTCCTGTGTGACGATACAATAGGCGTTTTTGAACTTGGAGAGCGTAACTCTGGATTTATGGTTTGTCATATATTTGTTTTTATTATAAACTATACGTTTTAAATTAAAAATTGTTAGCTTTTAGAGTAAAATTTTTATTTAGGCAATACTGTCTCAAGGTAAGGTCTCTATTATGATGTATATCACTCAGTCTTAAAGTTCAACTTCGGAACAATCCACCTGTGATGTTTCAGTGTCTATCAAAAGGTCAATAAATAATTTGTAATGTCTTAAGTGTTGCGGATGTCTTTGGACGGTAGGATCATTTACCAGATCATGCAAAACTCGTATGTCTACTTCAAACAAAATTAAAAAAGGAGCACTTTTTTAAATTTGTTATTGTGTAAATTTTTTATATGCGAATGGATAAACCTGCGAATGTAAAGTTTCTTGTACAACCAGTTGATGATTTTTAAATTTAATAGTAATCTTTATATGTAATAGCTGAATTTATTAGTGCTAATTAAATAGCATATTAATATAATAATCTCGAATTTTCATATCTTTTTGAAAATGAGCAATGCAACCCCTGAATGGCAAATATTTCCTACAGTGCTTCTGTAAATTATTTTTTTTTTAAATTATGGTAAATTGATAAATTGTGATTTTTTTATACTAGGGCGGAAAATTTTTCCGTCGCGACAAAATGTACCTGCCAGATGTCAATTTCTTTGTACCAAAAGAGCCACCCGCTTACACTGATAAGGACATGTGGGTTGGTAATGAGCTGATCATCAACAAACACCGCTTCCGTCTAGTTGCTGCTGACGAATACGCTTTACGTTACATGGAACTCCACTCAAACGAGGTTAGAGCAATAATTTTATATATAATAGATAGATAATACTTTATATTAAAATATAATCATACCTTTTTTCTGTTGATATGTTTCACACGAACTTTAAATGAGCAAAAATAATTCTATCACACTTATTGAAAATATAAAATAACATTATATAGTTTATAAATAACTCACATTATACAAATAATGAATTATTATTATTATTAAAAATACATATACGCACACACTCACTCACTAAAACACACACACACACACACACACACACACACACACAAACACACGCACGCACGCACGCACGCAAGCACATACACACACGTACACAAAATACATCATTCATTTATTCATATATTTTCGTAAAGGTGAAAGTTAAGTGTAACGTCTGCTCTAGGTTAATGTTCTTTTCAATAAATTTAAATAATACTTGTGTATATTATATAATTTAAATCCTTGATTGGCAGTACGACGTGTGAATATTTTTCTATAATGCTATCTAAGTTTATATTATTTTTTATTATTAATTATTAGCTTCAAAGTGCACTTACTTATAAGTACAATACACACAAAATTAAAAGCAGTAGCTTTTATTAGTTAACTTTCGAAAACAAGCCTACACATTTCTCACAGGCTGGCATTTTTCTGCACTTTTTGTGGCTATTATTAGAGTAGCATATTTTATGTTGTTATGCTTATCTCTTTGATAGTGTTACCTATTTTTTTAAATTGATTTATGCTTTTGGTATTGCATATGTCAAATGGCATTGAATACTTTCCAGCAAGCATCTCGCTCGTCTTCCAATCGAACAAAAAAGATAGTTCAGTGAAAAATTGTAAATAATATACTATGGCTTTTTGCTACATCCCATAATTATGCATTACAATTACAGAATTATTTTTAGTATGGCGGAGGTGGGCAAATAATTTCTCCCATTAGTACTCACCACTTTCTGACAAATAATATTTGGATGTCGGTTTTCAGCGGTTGTGTATTATTTATTTTATATATAGGGAAATCTTTGCCGTTACGTGTCTCTACCAGTGACTAAACTTGTCTTAATTTGTTTGTTGTTTATTGATTCTCCTCATCTAACTTTTCCTTTTCACTTTTTTCAGTATCCAATGGCCAACATAGTTCTAATTATGGATAAAATACGACGTACTTTGGCCTCGAAAGAGAATGGTTATAAAAATTTTGTTGCGAAATATATGGATGTCGTACATCCTGTTAAAAAAGAGCTTATGCCTGTCAAATGTTTTAAGTAAGCATCATTTAATTTCCATCAAAAAATGAAACGTCTCTTAAAAACTAACGATATGTAATGAATTGTTTTGGTCTTATCTTATTTATTTCTTTTATGCGGGACGTTGAGTATAATCTGATATTATTGATATTGTAACAATGCATTCATCAGGTTCAGAAACTTTGATATATAATAGATAGTGTAGATATCTTAATATTTGTAATATTTCTTTTTTTAATTTCCTAATATTTTAGATACTTCGCTAATCTTATCTCTAACTTAGCATTTCTGTAACTAAAAGTCGCTAGACAACCTTCATCACTTTCATCATCGATCATTTAGATCATTCAGATTCACCCTATGTCAGTCTACTATTGAATATAGGCCTCTCTCAAGGCGCCTGATTTTCGGCTACTCCCTACATCCAGTCTCTGCTAGTCGCCCGTCGTAGATCGTCCGTTCATCTAGCCGACACGATGATGATCTAGATACGCTAGACGATATAATATGTGGACACTCAGAATTTTTACTTAGCTAAGATCTGCGACAAGCAAACAGAAATAAGAAAATAATAATGTGTGTTAACGGAAGTAATGGATTTACGGGGAATTTAAACTAAATCTTACCGAGAAACGGCCGTCAGCAACTTTCTACCTCCCAACCACTATCAGCATAACCAAATACAGACCATCACTCTTCTACAATGTACATGACACGTGTTTCAACTCAACACGAGGCATCATCATAGTAGATTCTACGTAAGACAACCGTTTGCTTGTTGCGGATCTTAGCAAAGATAAAAATTCTGACTTTCCATATAATAATGGATTTCCGTAAAGTAACGCCTGACTCCATTAATCAGACGATATAATGTTGTAAATAAAATTAAATCTTCAGGCAGGCGTTAGAAGAAATAATGTGCGAAAAGATGACACATCACGAGTTTTTGACACTGATTCGGCACTTCCGTGGAGATCTGGGAATAGAAAAAAGTCCAAGACGAGAAATGATTAGGTTATAAGTCAAATTTTATATTTAAAATAATCATTTTGCTACCACTTATAATTAAGTTAAAATTTCTAATGTTAGAAGTAGAATGGTAGAAGTTTTAAAGTCTATCTGTCACTGAAGATTGGAGTTTGTAATGTTAGATAGCAAGGGTCTTTACTAATTATGTTATTCCTGCTTTACGAGTATAATTAAATGATTGACTTAGCTATTACTTTTTTAGTCACTAAAAAAGTAATAACTAAGTCAATCAGCATTAGTTAATCATTCAGCTTATCTAAATTGAAATCAAGTCATCATCAGCTTATCTAAACTGAAATCAACTGTTTACAAGAAAGAAGAAGTTATATTCCTTGATACAGATAATACTCATATAATCATTTAACTCAAATTAGCTTAGCTTACTTGAGTTCGAAAGGAGGAAAGAGAAATTCTTTTTCAGTGCGCACACTTAGTGCACTTAAATATTATATACAGGTGTCCTCGTATCATTGTAAAAAATATATACTCACTTGTAATTTATCCAAAAAACAATTTTTTTCATTCTACAAAATACCGGTTTCTTTTTATACAAAATTAGAAATATCTTTTCATACGAACCGTACAATGCTGCTCTTATAAAGAAGTCATTGATCCCTTTTGCCCATTGGCCTACCTTTATTTATATTCATTGGATTTATTTATATATTACCTTTATTTATGGGAATTGTATTTAATTTAAATAACATCTTTAAAAAAGTTTTTAAAATGAAAAGTTGTACAGCGAATGTTGTTTCTTTTGACTTGAAATTTATCTATTTATTATTATTTATTATACGAGAAATAGAAATTATGCATATCTGGTGTATTTGAAACTTTTGACTAAAGAAGGAATTTTTTTTACAATATTGACTGACTTTTTTTATATAATAATATGAATTTGTTTTCTACAACCTGTGCGGAATTAGCTTCAGTTTTACGTTTATTTTTAGTGGTTTTGCTTGAAACAGATCGTTAGTCTTCACGGAACTTACGCGGGGTCTGTGGGACGACCGTGATAGACTTCGTGAAGGGCTACTGCACGCTGATGAAAACGGAGTTGGAGCTTTATCTAAACAGAGGTTACGTCAGCTTCTTCGTGCTCATCATTTAACAATCAACACAGATCTCATGGACTGTATGCTGGATGTGTAAGTTTTTTCTCGGTATAATGCTATAAGCATTGACAACTAACTAAATATTAAAATTTATTATATTGTACGCATTATAATTATAGTTTAAACCTTAGCCACAAATTAATGATCTTTATTTTTTTTTCACAGCTCATATATCTCCCACTGCTGAGCACGAGCCTCCCCATTTCTGGAGGGAACGAATGTTAACCCACCACGCTTGTCCAATGCGAATTGGCGGAGTGACTAGACTCGGAATAAATATCTGTGGGGCATACATATATTTATTTCGATGCGGGGATGGAAATCGCGACCATTGACTCCCTGGGCGGCGAGGCCCGCCACTGAGCAAATTGGTCGGCTGAAAATTGTCTTTATACGTCTATATAATACATACTGCTGCAACCCGGTATATGTAATAATATTAATACAAATAAATTCCGTGCTACTTATTGTAAAATTGTTCTACCTTCTTGAGACTTCTCGTCTAATTTAGCATTCTGAAAGGTAACAATAATTTGTAGGCTGGAGAAGGATGAGAATTGTAATATATACTACAGGGACTTATTGGAATTCCTAGACTTCCAAACACGTCCTGTGTTCAATCTAAGTGAAGCTGACTATCAAAAAGTGGTACGACATGCGCCGCCTTTAAAAGATGTGGAGGTAAAATTATGCGTTTTGATTTTAGACAAATTTGATCTATATTAATTGATTATGCGTGAATATTAATTGGATGATAATCACCCAATTAATATTCCACGCAATATCTAAAAATATTGCGTGGTTTTTCTAATTGATAAATTTTCTAACAAGGATTTTTTCGTCATCACATTCATGTTATGCAGTGTGAAAGAACTTTTTATATAACAGTTGTCAAGCTAATAAGTATTGTGACATGGCAATTTTTATAGTTTATTATCACAAAATACTTCTTCATTATACGTGACATTGGCGAAATTACCCGCGTTATTTTGGCACTATTAAAAGCAATTCATTCAAATAAATGAATGAAGTACAATATACTGGAGAAAAGTTTATACATAATATACAAGTGTATAAATTAATGATTTAAAATATCAAGTTTTTATCGAATATGAGACCCTGAAATTAAAACATTAAATGCATTTTTTTTTGTTTCAGTGTAAATTTTGGACTGAGCAAGAGCAACAAATTAAAGAGGGTTTCGTGAATTGGAACGCATTTCTTTGTCAGTTGAATCTCGAACATCTTGTCAAGGATCAATCGTAGGCATTTTTTAATGTAATATCTTATTAAAAACAATGCTATTAACCTTAATGAGAACTTTAATTGTTTTGGATTTTAAATGATTTTGCAATTATTTGTTCAAAATCGAAATTTGTATATTATATTTTACACATAATAAATGTATGTACGGTATATGATGGCGTTTAATTTTGCACCTTTACCTTATTTTATCAGAAAGAAACGACAAAAGAACAAACGAGTAAGTGCCTCACCTTATGAAAAGCAATCAACGCCACCCATACACATCTACAACACCATAAACAGTGCAGTATTGCCGGTCTGTATGGTATGAAGTGTTTTATTTTTGAAGGTGTCCATTTTGTATCGGTTCGGAAATAGCGTTATCACAGAAATTACAATAAAAGAGTTTGTACAATAAATAAAATAATACAAGGTAGGTGTCAATTTGTTTCTATTCCATCACAATAAATATCATTTTCTATTTATTCTCACTTTTTACATTTTCTTATTATTAGTGGTGCGTTTTTGGGCATAAGTTCACTATTGCAAAAATATCTTCACAACATTGAAATTATGTTTGTATATTCTATATCATACGTACAATATTCAGATCTTTTAACAAAGGACTGTATTTGAGTGTGTCTGAAAGTGACAGTTGTTATGTTATTTTCGAAATAGAATAGCTTCCTACAATGGATGTAGGAAATTCTACTAGAATATTTTTGTATTTTAATTACACAATGTTACAGAATAAATAACTTAACCTAAATAATAACTCTAAATGACTCCATAATTCATAATAGGTACAATGCTGTTGAATAAATTTATTTCTTTGAATAAATTGGTTTCATGCAATTTATTGCAGCCGTCCATACTCATTAAATAATAATACTAAATTTTGCATCAACAATTACAACGAGGAAATCGTTTTGATAGTCGCTTAATATTAAATATAGAATAATTGAGCACTATTTAAAGTACAAAATTAAGAAATACTATTTAATTTGACTTTTTATTACATGAGAATCGTCTTGAATAACAAATTAATAAATTTTTATTCGTCGTTTTTGATCAAGTTAAGAAGTTTATAAAATACGGTGTCTTTTTTTATTTCTGTTATCTACTGGTATATATTGTAAAAAAAAATATCAAGCAAATTTTCAGAATCCCTAACTTGAGCATTTAGGCTCTATTATGGGGGCTTCTTTTACTTTTTTTAAGTATTAGGCTCTTTAGTAGATGTCATAAGTAGACTATTTAAGGATTCCAAAGAAATGATTCTCACGAGTCAGTATTGAAAAAATTATGACATGGCACAAAGCATTCACTTGTGTCGCTGCACTATACTTTGTTATAATATAAATTTATTACTTATTTTAAATCAATTACCTAGCGACGAAGTATGTTCAGAACACTCGAAGCAACGACTTATGACACTGGATAGAAACGTACGAATAACGAATTCTAATAATTTACATATTTACATTACTAATTATTTGTTTATTTATAGTATTTTTAAGATTCAAGTGATAGGATTAAACTTTCAATTCGTTTTCATTCATTATCACTTTAAAAATCCTTTTATATATCACCACATATCTTTTACTCGTTCTGTGGCAGGTAACTGAGGACGATATCTGAAAACAAAAAGAAACAACAGAATGTTTTATATTTAAAGCCCTAGGATCAATACAATATACATCGTACAAATGAAGAATTAAAATCGGATGGGACACATGTATCACTATAAGTTGGGAGTAATTGCCCTATTTCTATGAGCAACGATGGTTGTTTCCCACCAGGCAACATTCTTGTTGGTTTGCCTTCCTGTCCCATAAAAAAAGTTGCTTCGATGGGTAGGCAGATTGATGGCAGCAATGGCAGCTGTTTTGCACTGGTAAGGCCTGTCATCATGCACGAGGAATGTGGTAAGTTGTGGTAAGACTACCTTTTTATGGTAGGCTATAATGTCATCAGTTGGTTTTTAGAGTTATGTTTGTTTATCAGCAGGATACAGGTTTCTTTTTGTAATTATTACTTTACTATTGTAAATTTTCTCATTATAATTACAATCTAACTATGGGCAAATGAGTAATTGGTTTTTAACTTATATTATTATAACTATAATTTGCTTAGTAGAGTATAACCATTAACACTTTCCTTATAGTCTCTATTAAGAGGAAGACACTATGTTCTTGTGTTACACTTAGTAAAATATTCATTTCACTTCATGTTCAGTTTTAGATGAAGTCTCATATATCCTATTTCTTTGTCTTAGCGTTCGATAACACCTTTGTCCAAATATTAGATGTGTGAAATAATTTTTATTTCAAATATGATAAAGTTAGAAAACCTCACCTTTGAGGAGAAATGGCAAGGGAGTGAGTTGCGACGCTTCCAGGAATCGGTGACATCTTTATACCGGAATTGTTTCCGTTGATGCTTGAACCTAGACTTGATGCGGAGTCGACCCTGAAATTTTAATTACAAATAAGTAATTAAAAAAAATTGATTATCCAAAGGAATTTAAACCTAACGCTCGAAAGAATATGATAAATTGAAGAAATATGCTAGAGAACTAAAATTGACTTAGAATGAGTTGGGAAACCAATTGGTAATGGGCTGATCATATTTAGCAGAGAACGTGTAATCACTGGTGTAAACAATTGCTGGAATGAAGATTGCATCTTGGTAAATGTAAAGGAGCCCCTGGTTACATGGAGATACTATCTATGCAGGGCAACAGTCGGAATTGGAAGTGTGAAGGCAATGATTAGATTATGCCTATGTCAAGCAGCGGACTATTGCAGACTTATGATGATGACTCTCAAAAGTCGACTATAGATACAACATTGTTATAAGTAAAGTAACATTTTAGTAAAGAATAATTTATCGGACGAATTAGTAACTGTAAATTAAATTAAATGACAAATTAAATTATCCATATATAATTATCGATATAAAATCGATGATATAAAACAATATACTACATAAAAAAATCGATGTTTTTATTTAATGTTCCCAACTATTAGTAACTAATGTTACTTACCGATCAATTTGTTTTCTAAAGAGTGGATACCGCCAGGGTGAGTTGGGCTTGCGCTGCTCGTGCTGAAAGGCAGGGTTGTCGCGGCCCCGCTCGTTCTCGTTCACTACCGACATTGACATCTGCCGCTCTGCATCTCGGGTTTTTGATGATAGTCTCCTAAATAATAACAGTAAATAATATATATATATATATATATATATATATATATATATATATATATATATATATATATATATATATATATATATATATATATATATATATTATGAGATATACGTTGACTTATTTATTGTGCAATTTATAAGGATCAGAATATCTTTATTTTAATTAAATTGAAAATATACTTTTCACTCAATTTTTCTATGTATCTTCTTATATTCGTAGTCGGTTTTGTCAGTAAAATATTATATAAAGAATAAGTTTCAAGAGATTCAATCTTAGAGGATTAGAGGCATAATTGGCAGCAGAAGGAACTGGTAACACTTTATGATGTTATCGCGATTCGTTCGGTGTGTTTTAAGATCCGGAGGCCCAATTTAAGGATAAATCCTTTATTCCTACTTTTCCTCCCATTAAATCCCTTTTGCCCTTCCATTATTCACATCTTTATCCTCAGGTAGGAAGGCATGATGCAGATCTTCATAAGCGGTGATGATTGTGTACTATTAGGTGATGTGTTATAAAGAAGTTGTATGTAAGAATATTTTCTATACCTTAGTATCCTGGAAGGCAAAGAGCTCTGCGTTTGCGGACGTGCACGTTGCCGACTATCTACGATTAACACGTGCCGGTCATACGGCGTGTCGTAATCTACCTCTAGCACCGTCGAGAACCGGTGTGGCCACATCAAGTCTAACGTAACTATCACTAGTCCCACCAAAAGGCACATGCAACCTGTACAAGAAAACATAGAAGTAAATGTGTCCATCCGACGGTTGTCTGTCAGAAATCGCTATTAGCGATAAGACCACCCTTATAGTATATAAATAAAATTACAACCAATAATTGTATAACATTGTTTTTGGTGTACAATAAAAATATATCTATCTATTTAATTAACTAAGTTACAGGAATTATTCTAGTAGTGATATTTTGAGCTTGAAATTTTCTATGGTTCCAAATACTGAAGCGCTTCGGACGTTTGCCGGATCAGCTAGTATATTAATATCTTGTTGACATTAGACTTGGAAGGTTTTTATATCATACTCATACGTCCTTTTGCTAAGTGTTTTAATTATACTAATTTTAAATTAAGCAATATTCTTTACGAAACTATTAAGAGTTGTGGGAATTAAAGTTTAAATAATTGATGTTTTATGTATTTACACTACCAAAACAACGTAGTTAGATTTAAAACAGTTTCATGTAGTTTTAAATACCTGCAACCAGCACTAAATAAAAGCACCACCCTAGAGAGAAGAATAACATAGCTCCGTCGATTCGAACTACGAGTGGAGCGTGAGGTAGAGATGACCAGTAGCCTCCGGCTGCTGCGCACAGCGTCACGCCGACGGACGCCATCGCGTACGCGCCATATCGCGGAACGACCACCAGGAGCAGATTCATCAGCAGCCATAGCGCCAATGCTGTCCTGGAACGAGGCAATCAACTGATTCAGTTATTGCAACTGATTTTAAACTAACGATATTATTACACTTTCTTACCAGAGTAATGAACAAGTAGTGTATCCCGCAGCACGATATTTGGCTCCCCACTCAAAGCCATCATGTTCAACCGCAAAGTGTTCGGCGACGGAGAGCAGTGGGTACGGCAGGCCGCGAACCAGGCCTTTCTGATACCACTGCTGGATAGCGCCAGCTTCCTCCCATTGGAACTGTTCATTGTAATCCACTCCTGGATCACCGTTTGTGGTATTTCCCCATGATAACGCTAAAAAGCACATTTTTAATTTTTATATTGAAGTTTGCACATAATTATATATGTATGTATATATTAATACGTATATATACATCACGGGTTATGTATGTACAGTAAATTCCCATTTATCCGAAATGATCCGCCGCTTTGGGTGGTCGGTTCGGAAAACGAAAATTTCGGATAAACCGAAGTCCTTGTTTTCAAACGTATGTACTTGTTGTAAAACATAGCATGCAATCAACACGGACGTGAATATGGGTGTGGGGTCGTTAGTTTCTTACATTATCGTCGTTAGTTTCTTAAATATTTTTAAAGATGTGAACAAAGAAAAAAATATAAGTAAAGCGAATTTCGGATAAACGCGATTCGGATAAACGGGAGTTGACTGTATTTTAAAATATTATTTTAATTTATTACGATAAATAATGTTTCAAGAGACATACTCAAGCGAATAGGCGGAGAAGGTACAATTTTTTTTGCGGTATTCATCACACACCACGTGACCCGCATGTTCGTTTACCTGCTCTGCTATAAAAAATGTATTGATAATTTGGAAACGATAACAGGTATCAAAACCACCAAGTTTCTAAAGGTTATGCACAAGTCAGTTTCATTTGATAGGGGTAGAGCCACGCTGCAGACGCATACTATGTCAAGAATGGCATATTTGTCTGTAGCAAGAATGGGCCGGCTCGCCGGGGAATTACCAAACTCCCGAAGAAAACCGGCGTCTGAGTGGTAGCTTAGCTACCGCGCTTCGTACAGTGACCGGCTGAGTTCCGGAGGTCCAACACCCTCCCCCTCCTTCCTTCCTATCGTATCCCATAAAAAAACAGGTGATAGATAAAGAAATATTACGATTCAAAAGTCCAATATTACAACAGTTTCTGCATTGTATCATGTATGTTCGTTAAAGCCCGCACCGATGGCTTTTGGGCCATTTTGAGAAAACGAACAACTTCTTTGCTTCACAGGGTACGGGATCAACTCGCGCCAATTTAAATAAAAATACTGTAATAATAAATAATATATGTATATGATTTACTAACATAATTTTTAAGGTATATAATACAACACAGAAATGTATGAACCAAAAAATCTAAAATAAAGAATATTATTATTATTATAAAAGTGCTTTTAAGATTTGATTTAACAGGAAGACTTCCAATTGTTAACTACTATATAACGAATAGTTTGTGCCCCAAGTGTTTGATGAAAAGATATCTCTAAGTAGGTGTTTCGTCTACCTGTTAGCGTAACATTGACATGTCCAAGCCCCACGTGAACGGCCAGCCAGCAGTCAAGACGCTCAGCGGAGAAGGCGCGGTAGGCGGCGCGGGAAACCCGAGCGCCAGCCACGTGCCACGACGACCCATGTTTGCAAACTGTAATATTACAATATATATCTTCACACGAGCAGGCGTATCACCTTACGGAAAACAATCAACGGCGCGCCTAGACGACTGCAGTGCCATAAGTATTGCAGAAGCACTGAAGATATTATAGGGGTAGGCAGAGACCACATATCTCCATCTGCTACGATCTCGGCACACTTTCTTTGCTTCGTCCAAACTCATCAGTCTCTTTATACAAGCTCGCAGGTTAAGGGTACTTTTGATTTAGCCTTTTTCAGAACTACAGCTATTTGGTTAAGGTAGGCTTTCCTTGGTCTTCCCCTACCGACCCTTCCACATTCGCAACGTAATATAACAGTTACCTTGTTTAATACAATTTTATTCGACGCGAATTTTTATTAAGAAGTTTCATTAAGAAGCTTCAATCTTTTGAAGAATGTTTGCCAAGAAGCCTAAATCTTTTCAATGAATATTAATTATCTCGGTATGATAACTGGAAGTTACGCGCGCCCAAAACACAACATCCTCCTTATCCTTATCCTTATCCTCCACCATAAGAGGTGATTTCTTCATAATACATCAGCATAGCGTTCCCTGGTCTTCGTACCGTTCACCGACGTCGGTCCTCACCATGCAGACAAATTCGTGCCTCATCGGAGAAGAGTACGCTACTCCAGTTATCTAGTGTCCAAATTAGGCAATTTCAAGCGAACCTCAATAGAGCAATCCGGTGTCCACGGAGTAACTTGGGGGCCTATGCTGGTCGTCGACTGCGTATATCAGCCGCTTAAAGCCTCACAGTCCATAAGCTAAAAAGCGGTCGTCTCGTGGTTGTGTGCACCGGTTTCTTCCAGAACCTTGCCTTCTCTGAACTGAATTTGTCTTTTGGTATCGAGTCCAGGTTCTTTAGACGGTTAAACGACTCACGTTGAGACGTAACATTGGCTACACCCCTCTTCAAGCAGCGTTTTAATTTGAATAGCTCTTGTTTTTTCTGCCATTACAATAGAGACAATAAGGCAGGTTGATGCGACAAACATAAATTATTCTACTAAAAATAAGAAGTGAGTTTTAGTTGCTTGATAACTTTCTAAACAATAAACCCACGAAAAGTAAGTAAAAAGTCACAAACGAAAAAAGGGATTATTTTTTTAAAAAACAAAAGCTTCGAATTTGGAATTAACTATTTTTTGATACCCAGACTTCTATATTATTATTCTTAATGTGTTGTTGTAATCTTATATTTAAAATAAAAGAACATTAAAAATTTTAAAATATGTAATTGACATAGATATATGTAGGGAGCTGCTTGTTAAATTAAATTTATTCGTCACGTCGGAGAAGAAAATTTAAATTAAAAAATACTTACCAAGAATAACGGTACCCACGAAAAGGCTCAATGTGACTATCGTGAATGTTGAAAACCTCTGAAATAAAAAAAAACAAATATTAATTATTTAAATACTAAGATTATGTAGATTGACTTTTTTGGGTTTCATGTTTAATTTCTATTTACTTCTCAGAACTCTATATTGAACAAACTTGCTCAGTTTGTTGATTCTGTATAAATACACACACTATCCTCCACTAAGATATGTGCCATAGAAATAGATATGTGCCACTTTTTGTTGTTTTATTTTATTTTACACTAATTGAAAACTTACAGCTAACATAAAAGAATACTTAATACAAAATATTAAAATAAAGCCAGTTAGAATATTCACTTAATTATAATTTTAAATTAATGTTTATCATTAAAAAAAAAACTAATTAGATCCGCTCTCAAATCTTCAATTAATATTAAAAATATTGCAGTCTCTATCGTCTGATATTCAATTAAATAACTGCATGTAAGTTAGCATATCTCACAGCATACATATACAGACAGGCGGAATGTGGGACAGATTTATTTATTTTTTTTGTACGATACAATAAAAATAAAGAAAAAGCAAAATAAAAATATGCATTCATTATTACGTTTAAAACTTTAGCTAATTTAAGAAACAAAAAAAGCAATGCAGTGTGCATTATGGAAATAGAGAATGTCTCATTTATAACTTCCAGTCAGTGAGCAGAAAAACTGGTTTTCTGCTATTACTATCATATGTGCATTGTCTTTAACTGCTTTGCTACAAAGGGACTTGCGAAAAGATGTTATGATTACCTCTTTCCTGATTCCGGGGAATACAGCGAGGAATGCGAGGTATATTGTGAGGGCCGCTAGTAGTAACGCTAGTGCTGGAACGTCCGCAGCTACTGCCGTGCGGTTGTGGTAAGCGTACAGGGTCGGCCCGCCTTCCTCACGGAAAGCGTCGAACCACCCCTTCATCGCTCGCCCAGCCTGAAACGTCGGTTTTTATATGTTAGTATTATCTACTATACTATTTGTATGTTGTAATAGTGTCTACTGGTAATGAAATCTTATAAGTGGTAGAGCCACGCTGCAGACGAATACTTTTTCAAGAATGGCATATTATTTGTCTGTAGCATGAATGGGCCGGGTCGCCCGGGGAAGTACCACACTCCCGCAGAAAACCGGCGTCTGAGTGGTAGCTTAGCTACTGCGCTTCGTACGGTGAGTGGTCTGAGTTCCGGAGGCCCAACACCCTCCCCTCCCACTCCTTTTCCCCTTCCCACTCCCATAATGTCACTTTCCTTAAAGGTCGGCAACGCTTACGCACTGCCTATGGCGCTGCGGATGTCTATGGGCGGCGCTGATTGCTTTCCATCAGGTGACACGCAGACTCGTTTGCCCTCCATCCCATAAAAAAACACGCCTTTTGAGACGCAGGAACGGAAACTCATTAGGATTAAATATGATAAAAGTTTTTCAATATCATATACATACTTTATAATCCGTGTAATATAAATAAAATATACATACATTGAGAAATTATAACTAGGCTATTTGAGTTTTCGCTAGTAGCGGATGAATAGCTAAACATAAGTTTAATTTAAATAATTGTATTGATGACTTTTCCCGGCACGTAAGTTGCCGGTAAGTTTTCTGCGGGAGTGTGGTACTTCCCCGGGCGACCCGGCCCATTCATGCTACAGACAAATAATATGCCATTTTTGACAAACTGACAGTGACGTTGTGTTTTTATTTCTTCTCTATATTCGTTTTTATAATCTTATATTATTATCAGTTATATTGTTTAATTGTGGTGGCATATTATGCAATATAGTTCGATTAAGGTATATAAGTGAAGTGATATGAAATAAATGCGTGTATTTATTAACTTTTTAAGTTGACTGAAAACGTCCATAGACGGTTTTGGTAAAATGGCCACCATTTTATCAAGACGTAACGTGATAAGCTGACTTGGAACATTTCAAGAGATTGGATATTATTATATTTTACTTGACACTGGCATAATAGTTATAAATAAATGCCATCAATAAAACGAAAAGTGTATTGATACAACACTTTACGCCATAACCGACAAATGCTTAAGTGGGATAGGTGTGCGTAAAACTTGCTCCAACCTGGTTTTAATTGAAAAATACGTACTATTACGATTTCTGGAGATCACAGAATCCAAGATTGAAAGTTCAAATCAAATTGATTTTGTAAAGTGAAGTAGCAATTTCGTGCTTCACGTTTGTTGAAATTTGTAACTTTTTTTAAAGCCCATATCGCGGAAATCAACCCGTTCCACCATCTATCATCTGCTTCTCAATTATTTTTTTAAGACAAAGCAGGCGAACGAAGAAGCGAGTCACCTGGTGGTAAGTGATAACCCTCGCCATTTCATTTTTGGGGGAATAGAGAATATTCTACCCTCCACGCTTCACCAAGGTGGATTGATGGTACATACAGAGTCAATAGTTTGGCAATAGTTGGCAATAGTTTAGGCAGAAAAACCTATGGGCCATAATATATATCGTTATCTCGATCTCGATCTCGATCTCGATGTGGGGAACGAACCCGCGACCATTGACTCCGAAAGGGGTAACTTCGCTACTTTCATCTAAATGGTTGATTTAGGTCATTTCAATTTATATGTGTTATTTAATTAAATTCTATTTAATAATGCATTTTATCCTATAACTCTAGAAGTATATTAGGAACAAAGAAAATATCCTTAATAAGATATTAGTTATTATATATAGCTGTATGTTAATATATATATATATATATATATATATATATATATATATATATATATATATATATATATATATATATATATATATATATATATATATATATATATATATATATATATATATATATATATATATATTAACATACAGCTCACAGAATATCTACGTGGCGGAATGCACGCCGCTTGCGAAATGGCCCAGTTGCACTCGCCTAAGGGAAACGGATGTAGTTTGCCTGTCTGTGACGTTCTCCAACGTATTATTAAATAATAAATGAATGCACAATTTGTTGCAAGCATTGGATAATAGTGAATACTTTTTAAATTTTTTTGGAATAAAATCTTTTTAAATTGTAAAATCAAAGTTTACTTTTAATTTTTCAGAGTACAATGTTTTCATTTTGTGTACAAATATACAGTAAAAAAAATATATAGGTACTCAGGGTATAATTGCAAATGACTGAATTCTGTGTTTTTTATAAAATATTCTTAATCTTAACATCAACAAATGAATCGATATCTATTTGACAAATATACGAGAATGTGAAAACAAGAGTCTTTTCCCGCCAACTTACATCAGTGACGTTGTTTTTATTTCAATTTTATAATATTATATTATTATCAGATATACGGTTTAATCGTGGCAACGTATTATATAATATAGTTCGATTAAGGAGTATAAGTGAAGGGATATGAAATAAATGCATGTATCTTTTTTATTTATGACGTTTTAGGCTGACTGAAAAAGTCCATAGAAGGTTTCGGTAGAATAGTCACCATTTTATCAAGCCGTAACGTGACAAGCTGACTAGATATTTCAAGAGATTTGATATTATTCTATCTTTCTGAAATTGGCATAATAGTTTTAACTAATTGCCATTAAAGAAAAGAAAAGAAAATAAGAATTTGCAAATTACTTTCGCTTAATGTTTCCAATGAATATGCTCAAGGAAAGAAAGGCACAGGTACAGATAATTAATCTGTACGAAGGAATTTTTGCAGGATGCGATGTTTTATGTTTTTATCATGTAAAAAAAATATTATGTTGATATGCAACAAAATACGTAATAAATGATTTCCTGATTATAAATTTTTTGAGATATATCGTTTAAACGGAACTTGGAACTGAATAAGTATGCAACGTGTCTTTTCATTGAGAACCGGAAGAATAAAATAACTTGGAGTCATGTCACCGAGGTTGATTTTTTCTCGCTATTTATATTTAAATTGACATGTCTATGATATATTGTAACCTTCGTAAGAAATATGAACATATTCTATATCATTTAAGGGCCAGCAATCTAAATATAAAACCTTGGAGTACATATATTTGATCTTGGAGTGCATATGTCATTTATATAATCTACGTTGTATACTTTATAAATAATTACATTTACTCCGATATTCGAAATGGCTTCTATGTTTAGATTACTACACCTTGAAATATATAGAATATGTACGTATTCGTTTAAATATACAACAATTTATTTGTCTCAAAGATAATAAAGTCGTGTTTTGAATGATTCAGTTTTATTGAAATAAAAAGAGTTCATTGATTTATTTGTGGTTTAAATAGTCGCCTCGTACGATATCCACTGTAGGGTGGATATGTATAAGGTGTTCCAATTCAATGTCGGGTCAATCATACAGCTATAAAAGTAAAGAACAAGTAAACATTTTATAGATACTTGAGTAGCACTTTAGGAGTTAAACACTATTGCACGATCAAATATATTAATATATTGATATAATATACGTCATATTGTATATATATATATATATATATATATATATATATATATATATATATATATATATATATATATATATATATATATATATATATATATATATCGTCTAATTCTTATAAAAAGTTGTGTATACAGATACTTGTATTTTTTTTATTCAAGCGATAGGCAAATGAACGTATTTTTTACCGAGAACCATTATTACTCATGAACATCTGCAACACTATAGGCACTATAGATGCGTTGAGTACCTAAGCTTGGGGAAATGGATAATGGGAGTGGAAGAAGAAAGCAATGAGAGGGAGAGGGAGATAGAGGGAAAATAAACAAGGGGATTGAAATTGGTACTCCAGATCTTTGCAATTACCGTACAGAACGCGGTAACACAATAAAATGCTCCCACATGTCGGCGATATTCTGTGAATAATACCCTAATTGAAAGATGTAAAGTTATTCTATTTTTTCCTTTTTCTTCTCCTTTCTCCATTTTTTGGATATGGAATGTTTAGTTTGTAAAAAATACGTGTAAATACGAAATAAAAAAATACGTGTTTATAAACATTTGGTATTATAATTAATTTCTACTATTTATGGAAGTCTAAGATATCTTTAACTTTGACTTCCATAAATAGTGACGTTTTATCAACGCTATCACTATGGAAGCAATGTAGTTTTTTTCATTCAGATTTGTATATAATAATATATAAGGGGCCACCCATAAATTACATCAAGAGGCAGGGAGAAGGTCAACAAAGTTGAGTGATAAGAGACGGATGAGTAACTCTTGAACCTTGATGACCTTTGTGCCACTGTGTGCGTGCATAAGAATGGCTCTTAATTGGTAAAAAATAACGGTTAACGTCATAAGTCATAAATAAATATACAGGTGCAGATTTTTCGATCACATTCTTTAAGGCATTGATAACATTATACGTCTTGCTAAGTTCTAGTCTAAGTTTATTGTGACGGTACAAATACCTCTTAATTAATTTATGAATTACTTGGCAGTGGTGTAGTTATTGTTTTCGGAGCTCATGATTACAGGTTCAATTACCGAATATATTTATTAGCTATAGAAATTCATTCCTAGTTTGGTATCCCGCTAATTGGACCTTGGACAAGCGTTAGGGTTATTCCTTCAGTCCATTCCTTCAGAAGTGAGGAAGCTCCATATCCAGATATAATATATTATGAGATATACACACATATATATATATATATATATATATATATATATATATATATACATATATATATATATATATATGGGTTGTAAAAAAATTTAAATATCAATACACAATAATCTGTGGATGTTTAAATTAATTTGTAGGTAAATAATTTCTAGGACGTTGCCTTTTCCAGGAAATAATGTCGGTCGTTGAGCTGATATAAAGGTCTCAGAGACGGCATTACATTGGTATGAGTAGGGGCGCGGCGTGTCAACCTTCAGACTCCGTTACGGGTGTGAACAAGGGCGGGGGTATGGTCAGGGCCAGCGTGTATTATTATAAACAGGATAATCATAAAATTATTGAGCTGTGGTCTTGATTAAGTACTCTGATAAGGATAATCGATTTATTTTCTCGATGTTTTCGATTCATCAACTCATTATACTTCGTATTTAATCGCTTTGTAGTTAGTAATTACGATGATATTCGCAGGGCAGCTGGCAGAGACAAGATGCGTATAGTTCAGATCGAGCTACGTGGCGCGCCTTGGGAGAGGCCTATATTTAACAGTGGACTGCTGTAGGCTGATAATAATGATTCTAAAATATGTTATGATGTTCATAGCTTCGATTGTGAAGAGTTTTAAGTTTTAACTTCAAAGATTACTAAATATGTTCTATCAAAATAAAGTGAAGTATATTTCAGTGTAATATACGTATGTATATATGTCAACTACAATTATAGATCAATAAAGGCAATTATAGATCCATTACAATGTATTGCTTCATGTAGTAAATTAGATAACCTTCACAAAGTCCTCTAAACATACCCACTTTAGAACTTTATACCATTCGCTGGGTTATTAAATTTGGTTTATTGCACTTACAGAATTTATGCTCTGTTAATGTCGAAGTAATGTGCACTCCAGTAGATGTTCGACTCGAGGTCGTCATGTAGAGGATGTTTGGAGAGTTGTCTGACTCAGCCTAGTCCATTGTGATGTTTACGGTTCATAAGACGAACATAAAACACGTATATAATATGTTATGAACATGAAAATGTTTTACCTACATTTTTCAATTATTTACAAATTATTTTATTTAAAATCAGCTAATACTTTTTAAATGATTAATAGTCAGGCATTACTTTGCGAAAATCCATTATTAAGATCGACAGTCCCAACCTATTTTCCTAAGATACGTGGATAAAAATCTTACGATTGCCTAATTTAATCTATACGTTCGTTAAAATGTTCATAGGAACGATTGTACTCAAAATGATTTTCCTCAGCTTTGAGCCCACATTTTCTCATTTCCCATGATTTGTGTTATTATCATTCTCATGATCATCATCTTATATTGGTCTCCCCTCTGCTCCTTTATTCGTCTTGATCACGAAACAGAAAAAAGATATATTCAGTTCTGGGTAGCGATTTTGGCTGAGACATTAATTCATTTAATAATAGAACGTCTTGTATGCGTGCCAGCCCTACTGCTACGGCAACACACGGGATCTTTAGGGTGTTTTATTTTCGATGTAATTGAAATTCTTCCAAATGAAATTAATTTATTTTTCTATTCACTGTACATTTACATTTTATTCCTAGTTTATTCACACTTTATAAATATTATGTTCTTGTGCAAGAAAAGGCGAATGATTTAATCGACATTCTTCTTGGATATTTTGGTTACTACCCGGTCCCAGATTACAGCTAATAGAAAAAAAAGCAGCTATAGAATGTATCTATTATAAATTGTTAAATATTACATACTCAAAGAATATCAGCGTTAAGTGGTTACATTTTTCTGTGTTAATTAATGTGTTTTATACATATACACGCTCCTATATATACACCTATACCTCATCACGACGGTTTACGGAAAATATTTAATTTAAGTTTGTGTAGGCCGTTTTTATACAATAATGAAAAAAAATGTATAATAAATAAAAAATACATTGAGTGCAGGGATCCGGAATTCGAACTCTGTTTCCTTTCCTTTACTTCCTTCTTTTTCTTTAATTACTTCTTTCTTTTCTTCCTATTAACCTCTTTTGAATCTTAAGATTGGTTATGCGTCAGCTATGCTCCTGCCCATCACGTGACCTACTTGCTTGTATGTTTACCTCTTCCATCAAAAAAGTTTTTTATATTTGAATAAATTGAAGAGCGTTTACTGTTAATTACCATTTTAATCACGTAATCAGTGAAATTCTTTGTTCAAGGTAATAAAATATAAACATATTAGTTAATTTAGCAGCGACAATTGATATTATTTTAATGATAAACTTGTAAAAGTTATATATATATACATATATATATATATATATATATATATATATATATGTATATTTTAATAAAAAAATATTATAATTTTAAATTTTAGTATAATAGTTATGTGATATAATTTCACAAAAAATAGTTAAGTGGCAGATAAAACCAAATATAAAGATTTGTTTATATTTAATTAAAGGAAAAGTAATTTCTTGATCCTTTTGGATCTTAATTTTGGCATATATTTTTTTTGCAAGTACCATTTCTGGAGGAGCGGACATTAACCCCCACGACGCTTGTTTAATACGAATTGGAGGGGTTACCAGACTCGGAATAAATACGTGTAGCCCATACATATATTTATGCTGATGCGGGGATCGAACTTGTCACCATTGATGCACCATGGGCAAGAGGCCCTGCCATTGAGCCAATTGGTCGGCCAATTTATATATAATGTATTTAATACTTGGATTTATCACGGATAATCTGATTTTGAAATTCTTCTGATTAGTAATAAATATTGCAAGAGTTCTTCTTGTACGTAAAGGTTGTTCTTGTATTCTTTTGTATCTTTTTCGATTCTCGGTAGCAATTCAAACTGCAGTCTCGACTTCATCATAGGGGCCTATGGATCGCCTTTAGTCCCTCCCATGCTGTCGCGGTGTATCTGCCATCAGTGGGGGTTGAAGACTGATGACATATTTATTATTGTATCCATTTTTCATCAGTATAAAGTTTTTCACTTCTGGATATAGGCTTATCACTAGGCGCTAATTAGTTCGATCTTCACTACCATTCCAGTCTCTGCCATCCGTCCACTCAGATCATATCTAGGGTCGTTTTATACCAAGTTTGCCAAGACGCGGTTTCCACACCAATAATCGTCTACTCCTAAGTTTGTCAATTCTCTGAGACACGTGTCCAGCCTGTCACCTTTTCAATTATATAATATTTTGTTCAGATTTTAATGTTGTTCCAGTTCTCTAAATAAGAGTTATTTTTATCCGAGAAGGTGAAAGTAAACGATGTAGCAAGCTATCGTATACGGCAACTTGTTGGATTATTTATTATAAAATAATAATAATGGACTTGTTTCCAGAGTTGTACTCAGCGGCGATGTGGGCCGGTCCTTACGTAACTGACATGTGAGTTCCGATCGACGGCTTGGAACTTGACCTTGCTAGTGGTTTGCAAGAAACACCATCTGATCAAATGTTATATAAAAGTTACGTGTGATGATTTATTTATGTTTTTTTCATATAAGTTTGTAATTTGGTAGTGCTAGTTTAGTAGTAGATTGGTTTTATTTAATCATTAGACCGTCCTTAAAGAAAGATAAACACAGTGTGAATTTTTCTGTGGGATGGTTTTGTTTGTCCTGAGATTTTTGAACTTCTTTCTTTGAAACTTGCTTATGACATCCGTAAGTTGCAGACTAAGGATAATCACAACTATGATTCAGCGATAAATAACTAATAGAAAATGCATCGCATCAAAACCTTAAAGAATTGGATCTTTCAAAAACAATCCTACTCATTTCACAAAGGACGAAAAAGGAAAGTTATGACTGGTTTTTATATTCTATAAAAATGCTTGCTGAGGTTTTTTTAACGTTCTTCTTATATGATGTTAACGAGCACACAGACTTTAGTTTATAATGCTATGATTGAAATGATTATTATTGTCATCATATATTCTTCGACTTTATTGAAATTTATATTTTAGTTCACAGTAATAACTATTTAGACGATGGGACGAAAATACCGATTTAATCAGATATGCTATCTGTGTTATTTTCTTTTCGTATTTAGCATAATTAGTCCTAAAAGTAAATTCAAACAATAATTGCAATTGAAAAATGAAATACAAAAACGGTAATGGTTCATAGTAAGGATGTCAGGAGGCAAAATCAGGTAGTATTCTTTTGTACAAAATGCAAAATATCATCTATCACCACAACGTCTTTGTAATAGTCGAAGTAATATATCATCCAACCGGATGTAAATGGATCATCCGTCGAGCGGTAACCGGTCATTTTTTAAAGTGACTGGTGAACATTAATGTTCAGACAAGTTGAGTGTAACAAGTTTGCATTGAGTGTGCTTCAATGCAACCTTCTCAAATGACAGCTCGGTACAAAAACAACGGACAGTTGGTATTCGAGCCAAGGCCCAGTAATGAGATATTTGAATTAGATAGCTGCACTAAGATAATGAAGAGAATTGTGCCTCGCTCGGTCAGATAACGTCTTGGAACCAGTAATTAATATTGTGTGATCATTTCTCAGGCTTCTTCCCGTGACTTTGATTGTACCTATTTAAAACTTTTACATTAGCACGGCAGCGTTTTAACCGTTAGTACTCATCTTAACCGATACGACGTAGACACTTCAAAAATTCAAAAAAGGTTTTTTTAATGTGATACGAAGGCAAACGATGAAGCGTGTCATCTGATGGAAATCAATCAACGCCGCCCATAGAATTTCGCAGCGCCATAAGTAGTAAGGAAGCGTGGCCGACCTTTAAGGAAAGTATCATTATGGGAGTGGGAGTGGGAGGGGAGGGTGTTGGGCCTCCAGAACTTGGCCGCTCATCGTACGAAGCGCGGTAGGTAAGCTACCACTCAGACGCCGATTTGCCAACGATTCTGCAATGCTTATGATGATGTAGATGTTTAAGGACGGCGTTGATTGCTTCCCATCAGGCGAGACGATTGCTCGTTTACCTTTCTACATCATAAAAACATATTGTTAATTATTGGTAACTATTAACTGAAAAAAAGAGGCAGTTAATAATACTGCAAATTTCTAACTAGTTGAATATGATATGGTAAAAAATGATTAAAGAAAGTAATCGTATAGACGTATGTATCCTGGATAGCATTTCGAAGCCACGTGAAGCTTGCCAGTCCGGATTACGAATTCTAGTTGACTCGTCACTGTAATAATTTCATATGCTCTATACTCGAAACAATAAAATTGTATCGTAACCTGCAATACGATAACAATTTAATTAATGTGCGAATAGTTTAGTTAGTTTTATTTCTGCATTGAATCTCACGCCTCTTTGTTATTATAAGTCATAATATTGTTATACCTATTTATTTATAATATAAATACACTAAACTGTACATATGTTGCTAAAATTAGAGTAAAATGTGAACAATCGGGAGGGAAAGAGGGAAGTATCTAAAGGAAAGGGATAGATAGGAAAACTGAAACTACAACTTAGAAGTCAGTTTTGTGTGTGATTGTGGTACATACTCAGATGAAACGTTCTGTTTTGTATGTCATGTTGAAAATATTTGGCAAAATTTAAAAAATCAAAATTGGATTGTGTATTCAGAAATTACGTACATAACATTATTATTTATACAATTTCATTACATTACTTATATCCCTGAAGAGAGTTGACTATTGAAGATCGATAACAAAATTAATTTATGAAATTACAAAACATAATAAAGAATAATATTATCACTTTTTTTTGAACTTCAAACGTTTTGCTTCCTTTTCTTTTATTTCTTACAAATACTTAGCTACTTATATCTTATCCCAACAAACAAACACAAATATGGTAACTTTATATATCTATAGGAAAACCATCTACATGTAGTATGTATTTATACATTTGTAAGATTTCAGTGCTGGACGTATCCTTCTTTCACAAATGAGAAGTGTTGCCGTAATTATTAAAATTGTCAGGTTCATTGGGAATTGCAGATTGGTTTTCGCTGAGGTAGATGCCCTATACACTGGTATGATATTTGCTCCCGTAGTTACCTTATGGGTGTCGGAAACTACAGTCCATATCACACTATGATGCATATTGAACGCTAAAATAATATTTAACTAATCAAATAAATTCAGATTCCGAGACCATTTAAACATTAATTTCCATATTGTTTTATTTGAACAGAGATCTATGCACATACACTTAAATGAAATTAAATATACATTATTGAGTGCTAGAATGTTTGAATAGTAAGTGGTGACTACCAACCTCGCTGGGAGTTCTATTTCTTACACAATGCCGGACGGAGTACAATTCGCGATCGTTTTAACAAGAATTGTGCGAAATTATAATTATGAATGTGTTTACAAGCACCCAAGATACATAATCAACATCAACATTTATCATTGCTAAACATAAGCTTCCCCGGAGGAGTGCCACCTAGCCCGATTTTCGGCTACATGCATCCAATTTCTGGTAACTGCCCTGCTCAGACTATCGCTCCATCTTTCCAAATAACAAAAAATAATAACTAATAAAATCATAGTAGCCGTTATAACTAAACATAATTCAATTTGTGTACGAGTAAAAATTTTACATTAAATTTGAAAAAAATAATTTCTATTAGAGTTTCTTTGTATTTAAAGACATATATAAAGGATTTTTTGATTTTCTCCAGTTTTCTGTTGTTTTAAGATTCTACATATAATACATATAAACAATATACAACTTAAATCAATGTCATTATGTACTAATATTTATCGTGAAATAAAAAAAATAGAAAATATTATCACTTTCATCGACACTTTAATCATTATTTTTAAATTACCTCTTTTAAAATGTTTATTTTTTCATATCTATGAAGTTTTGCAACCTACATTTCACAGAAGGTTTGCGTTTTTGTTGGTGTCGTAGGATATTAGATATTCATATTATATTTGCATAAAGTTGCCTCAACGTTTATTGTTGGACACGCATTCCTTAAAGGAGTTATTTTAAATAAATGAAAACACTTTTTAAAATATCTGTGATATGTCTATTTATAGAAATAAAATTATAAATGCATAATAAATAATAAAACAGTGCAATAGAAAATTAATAACTCTCGTTTTAAGCTTTTGGCCTTAATTTATATTTACAATTACCAAAATACTGTATTCTTATATCTTATATGAGTATTTGTTTCTTTAAGATGTACCCATAAATCATTATAAAAATGGAGCATTGTTCTTTAAAATGTCGATATATCTTTTAATAGAAAAACATATATAAATAACTTATTAAGTCTTAGTTATATATTAACCCTAAATACCTTGCTATAAAGTGCTGCTTTGTATTAAATAACTTAAGTTCTATTTATATATTTAAATTATTTAACGTATAGTTGTGTATTAAAATAATAATATGTTGTTCGTCTTAAATTTCCGCGAACCGCGAGCCTCCAAGCTGTGCGGCGGCGGCGTATCGTGGGCGAGGTCGTCTAAAGGCCGTCAAGCTGACCGCATCTTGTACACAACTGTTTTGCATTAGCACCGGAATAATACGTAAATGAATAATCGTATATTTACAGGTTATTTGGAAAGTTTCTTTTATGACATAGGAACCTACTACAACACCAAAGATATTGAGAAGCGTTGCCAACCTTTGTGATATACGTAGATTTTGATTTGTGAAGGTTTCAATGTTTTATCGGTTCGAAAATACCGCTGAAGGTTTCTTGTTCCATAGTATGATGGTGTATATATAAAGCATTTAGTAAAATAAAAAGCACCATATTGAATCGCCATTTATACAGATATTAGTTTTAAAATTAAGGCGGTTCAAATTTTTGATAAGCATGATCTTATCAAACGGCTGGATTATTTAGTATTATGCAGGTATATATCATCTCCCTGTTCCGATAAATTTGTTCGGAATAATTTCTGCTTCTGAATTCAACTACCGTATATCACAAATTATCATTCCTGATTAGGATCGATTTGGATGAGTGGCGATCCTGTACGTTGGGTTTGGCCAAAAACTTCTTTCCATACAAAATCATTCTGTGGAACCAGTTGTCTTCAGTGTTATCATATTTCCGAAAGGTTATGGAATTATGGATACATTGGAACATAAAAAAATGTGTCTACACATTTCTCAAAGGTGTGCAGATGTCTATGGGTAGTGATAATTGATTTCTATCTGACCACAAGATTGAACGTTTGCATTCTTAATTTCTAAAAAATTAAGCCAACCTTTTTAGGGAGCCTTGCATTCTAATTTGGTAAATTATTTAAAATCTCTTATATTATGTTCAAAATTTAAATTGTATTAAATGATGACAATACAGTAGGATTGCAGTATTTTAAATATAAAGCTTTATAAAATGTTAAAGATACTTCAATTCATAATAAATATATTTTTCTCCTTCTCTAGAAAATATGTATATAAATTTTAATTAACACATTGAATGTATAATATCTTGCATATTATACATTCAATGTGTTAATTAAAATTTTTGATATCTACGAATTTAGATGTTAAATTAAAAACGAAAAGAAAATCAACGTTTTCATTGGCATTGTAGCGTTGTCAAAATTTAATTTAAAAATACGATATTTACTTTATTTTGAATGTGTAGTGAAATGTATTAACTTATATATATCAGTAATAAATGAATGTTAAATGCATTGTAGACTATATTTATGATAAGTCTGTGTTTATGAGTACATTGGTCCTGAATAGTACAATAGAACTTGAAATATAAAAGGTTGCTAAATATTAGGATGATTTTATCGTATGTTCTGTGTTGCAACTGGTTTTGTGTGCGATTACTATAAAATTTATTAAACGTGATGATTATGGTAACCTATTACAAGTTTGTCTTGTTGTTCGCTTATATATACGAGTATCTAATTCTTCCTTAAGCGGTTATGTTGATAATATCAATTGACATTTGTATTACGTTTTCATAGCATCAATTGTAGCAGGAAATTAAACGTGATTCGCTCGTTAGTTTTGCAAATTTCCTATTCCATTTATCAAATACAAAATTATCTGAACATAAATCTTGCACATACATTTGAACGAAACTGTTTTTGCTTTGGAAAGCGAATAAAATTTTTGTAGATCTGTTTTTTGTTTCTAAAGTGTGCCCACGGTGAAAACATTTCGTTTTTGAAAATCGATACGAAACAGTAATATTTCGTATCGATATTATTAATAATAATTGGTAAACGTCAAATCTGTTGAGTGACAACCCTATTATCTTAATTGGAATATTTAATAAATATATACTTTAATTTAACAAAATTTGTTTTATATTATAAATCAATATTAGACTTTAATTCTGTTAACTGTGCAATTATCTTAGCGTCTGCTGTCGAGGTAGGCAAATCATAAAAGGAATACACAACTTATTATGTGTTTGCAAAGAAAAACATTATGAGTTGAAATTTATAGGTGTAATCCTAATTGTTTGTGTGGGTAAAGTTACTGTCGATTCATCGAATTTATCGTAATCAATATATACCTACATATGGCATATATATTTAACTGAATATAACATTAATTGTGCAAATTCCTTTGCAATCAAGCAATCACTTTTATCTTAATATAAAATGTTATTTATCAGCTAGTATATCTGAGCGCCAGATAACCTGAATATGACTAAATGTGAAAGCAAATTCGTTGATATGGCGAAACACTGTCTAGTGGTTCCTGAAAGTTACGGGTAAAGGTATTAATTGAGAAATAGACTATAGATGCTGAGTAAAAGAGTTCTTAGTCGAGTGTATTTATCACTCTAACTTATTTTTTATTTGGAAGGAATACGATAATAATATTAAATAAAAATTTTAGCTGTTTAGTAACTGCAATAAATATTGAAAAGTAATCGTGAAGTTGGGTTTGGTACTTGGTTATAAAATTAGGAAGCTTCATGCTGCCTCATACAGTAAGTATTGAAGAAACGGAGTTGCCAATAGACGGGCAGCAGAGTCTATTAATATTATATGAAGCTGTATTACCACTCACTGACTGACATACATGTTATTGGCGAAACTGCAAGAGATGGGGGATAAGTTTGTTCTGGAGTTCTGGAGAAATGTTCGGATAGGGCTCGAGGCAGAGAAATTATATCCAAACCTTGAAGGTCTGAAGCTGGTATAAAATTGCTCGACGACCCGTCCGAACTGTTAAACCTACGGGGTTTGCTTCAGAAAATAGGTCAAAAGTGGAACAACAAGGATGGAAGGAGAAAAAAAACCAAATGGCGGAAAACAAGATGGATTTAGTTAAGTTTTAAATGCTAGTCTAACTAATAAAAATCAATTTGCGAACTTTAACAGCCTGTAATGAGCGGAGATTTCAGCAACTGTGCTGATATCAATACGCGTTTTTATTTCACCAAAAAAATACGGTTTATGTCAACAGTTATGATCGAAATGAACCCATGACCCTTAAGCACAACCCTAGCGAAATGAAACATTACTTCATTCAATGCACTAGTACAATTTAATATATATTAAAATATTAAATATCACGTGTCACATATCGGTTATGTCACGTGACAAGTTGTTTTAAATAAAACGATTCAAGCACGTAACGAATGCAAGAATTATTTTTCTTTTTTTATATAGAAAACAAGATATTTTTATTGCACTCACAAAACAAAGATAGAATGATGTTGGGTTGGGTTAAAGACCGATAAAATAATTTTACGTTAAATATCAAAGACTGCAACTCGCTCGTGTATAATTATTATTAGGATATGGATAAACTTGTTTCATTCATCGAATCAGTTATCAATTTAACTATAGATAAATTGACAGGCAAAGGTGAGCTTATTGACTGCTGAGTCCAAGTATAAGTGCAGAAAATACTACTGCTTTTTTGGTATGAGATAGGAAGGCAAACTAGCAGGCGTGTCACCTGATGGAAAGCAATCAACGCCGCCTATAGACATCCGCAGCGCCATAGGCAGCGCGGAAGCGTTGCCGACCTTTAAGAAAAGTGTCATTATGTTAGTGGGCATGGGAGATTCTTACGTATTTATTAGTGGTTATTTTCTATTCATCATTTAGCATTCTTATGCTGCATCATATATCCCCCGCAGGGGTTGGCAGAGACCACAGAGCTCCATCCGCTGCCATTCATCGCAGCGAAACGGCTCGTCATTGGTCGCTTTTCGCCCTCGTGAGAATCAGGACGTGACGGGTGGCGAACCACGTCGCCGTCATTTTCGACAAATTAGGTATATTAAATTCGTCTTTAGTGAATCCCACGAGCCGCAAGGGAGGTTGGAGGTCAGCCCCAGCAGAGCCCTGCATGCTGAGGTAAGGCACCATAGTCCCCGGGGGAGCTCGACCCCGGGACGATCGGCACGTTTACGACTAGGCTCGCCCCCTAGCCACGCATCCATTGGCACGGCAGACCGTGGATTGGCGTATTTCTTAAATTATTTAATTGCATATATCTGCGGAGTGATGGCACCTTGCGCTAAATAAATATATCTTGAAAGTAATTAAAGTATTTTAAAAACAGGTTTAAATACGAAGTTTTCAAACCAGTTAATTTATTCCACTTATCATTAAATCGATTGAAGAATATTCTCCTTGAGTTTTTATTGTATATTGACTTATGTACAACCAAGGAATATTTTCCAAGCTGATTCAGCTAGCATGACAATTTTTTAATCAATGTCAATGGGTATTTGGGTGGGTATCTTTTTATTATTTCTATATATTGTATATCTACGATAGGTTCACTCATATTTGTGTATAGTCAATTACGAAAACTTTAATTAAAAGTATGTATTATATAATTAATTAATTTTATATTCGTATACAGAATAAAAAGTATCCTGTCAGTAACAGATAAAATTGAGTTCCTGCCGTTTTTGTGCTTTTTAGCTCTGAATGTGTCAAATTCAATGTGGTTTATTTAGTGCACGCCAGTTTTGCTGAAATCATTAACATTTAAATAAAGAGTGTTTATTGTAAGCAAAGAATATTATGTTTTTAGTCGGGGTCAGACGCTCCATGTGGTTAATCACATGACAGTAGTCAATTATTTGTTGTAATTTTTTACTGTATTTTGATATATATGATAAAAGTTACTTTAATCAACACTATCTTGAACTTCTTTTTCTAAGAGTGCTGCTTCTAAGATTCCATCCTCTCCGACTTGCGAAGGTTGGCAGCCAATTCAGCACAACTTTCCTTCTCCTCCGCGACGTGCAGCAGTTCTAGAACACTCGCTATCTCGGTCCACTCCCTAATATTACGTAGCCAAGACTTTCTTTTTCGACCAACTTGTCTTTTGCCCGCGATTTTTCCCATCATGATCAGTTGCAGCAATTTGTACTTGTCATGTCTCATGTAATGACCCAGGTAAGCAACTTATCTAACTTTGACGGTCTGCAAAAATTCACGTATCCTGAACAAGACTTATAATTTTTTTTATATAAAAATATTTTAAAATTATAAAAAAAAAATATTTGGTATAATGTGCGATATTTTAATGTCTTTTTACAGCAAAACTAATAATTTTTATATAACAAATTATAATACATGCTATATAAGTTATTATGCAGTTTCATTCCATTGAAGTACTAACATATGATTTCGAGTTAGCTTTGAATTTTTTTAAGAAAATTGAGTGAAGTTTTTGCCAAATATAGTGTCGGAATATACCTTTTAAATAGTATTGTTAAAACGGTAGAAAATCTTGTCAAACATTGTTTAATATTATATAAACCCAACAGTGTAAAAGTATGTTCTTTTAATACATAACAACGACAATCGGCTGGTCATCTATAGTGAACAGATGTTTTATACAAGCACCACCGTTTGATCATTGTTTTAAAGTTGTTTGTATATTGTTACAAATTTAACAATTGAAGTCTGTGTGCCTTCAGTCCGTGGCATAATTATACAAACAAAAATTACCATTTAGATTTTAAGATAAAAGCAAATGACTATCAGGTCAGTTTATTAGGCTTAAGCCAAATAGAATTTTAAAACCCTAGACAGAGGGTCTTAATGTGAAATAACTCTTGTAATGTAGTAAAATTTACTTCTAATACAACATGGTTTCTATTAGGTGTGGCATCTATTTAATACTTAGGAATTGTTCAGGTCAGTGCCCTCAAGCTTTGACATTTTAACATTTCTATGAACTAATAATACCACATACACAAATTATCAGAACAGCACCTTCTACCTAAAATGTAAAATATTTCAACTACTTACGGAGGAATCGTTTAAAAGCAGATAAAAATCTAATAAGTCATGTCAATCATTGCTCGTTCATTTCATGTTTATAAACCGATATACAAATGTTGTTTTATGAACATTAATTATTATCATTGTCACGTTAAAAATACATACACGTTAAAATAATTGGCAGCTACCAGTTATTAAACGATTTTTGATTCAATAATTTCAATATTAATAATTTTTTAATGGAATTTTTAAAAAACTGATCGTAACTTATAGTGTTCAGAAAACATCGTTTATTGTGTTGCGTTTGTTAAAATTACAATGTCAAAAGCATGGACTAGTAAAAAAAATTTGGTTATTATTTTTTTGCTTTTCTTCAAAAATCGTAAACAAAATGAAGAAAAAATATAAACTATATTCCCTTAGACACAGTCGAAACGAAAGAAGAAAATAAGGAGCGTTAAAGACTATCGATATCATTTTTTTTTCACACCATAATGTACAATTTTAGAGATAACCATAGTTAAGTTTACTTACGGTAGGAGGATTTGGGCTATCATAATTTAGTAAATTTACATAATAAATAGTTCCTTTACATATGATTTGGATCGAATTCATATTTTTTTATAAATATAACGCTATTTCATAATTATAAGTTTAAGTTTAAAAAAGTAATAAGTCGCTAAATAACATATATGATCTTAATTAAAAGACTATCTGAAACTTAATCAATGTTAAAAGTTGACTTTAGTATACGTATGTATACTGGAGATATGAATAAATAAAAAACATATCTCATTTTTATACTTAAATATTTAGGGATACAGATATATTCGACATCTTTATTAAAGTAGAAATAGCAGGCGTAATACTTATTTTAATTAAAAAAGATGGTACTTAAAAAATATTTAGTTGATTACAAAAGGAACAACTGACTTAAACAGCTTAAAACAGTTACCAAGTGATGCATGAAGGTTTTTACCTCATAACTTCAAAATGTATTGTTGTGCTAAATACAAAAACAAAATGCAAGTTAATGAAGTTAGTCATCTTTAACAGTTATTATTTTTCGAAATATTTGCCACATTTGCCTTGCCTTTTGTAAATTTGTCATTTTTTCCTAAATAAGATAAAAATTGCAAATTGTCAGCGGACTGCGTGAAATGTTAAATCTGTTACAGTTATGTTACGAGAAGTACTACATTGTTATTCTGTTTTGTGAATTAACACGGTTACCTAACGCGGGTTTTCTTACAATGGAGTGAGCAGTGTTGATACTCCAGACTGATTTAATAATCGTATCTTGTTTCTTCACTTGCCCATACATTTTATAGTTAAATGGGCATTGTTCCATAAATATACTACTTAAAATATTTTAAATAGATGTTGATATTTTAGAACTTTCGAAAACCATATTTAAACGTATCTCAAAGGCTGGTAACGGTTCGGTAATATCTATGGTGTTGCAGATGTCTAGAGATGGCGTTAATTGCTATCCGTCAAGTGACAAGCTAATCCCCCTCCCCCCGTTTCATAAAAAGAGATACAGTATCAATCTTAGTCAAATACCTTGATAATTAGGAATTAATTTTTATCTATTCTAGAACAAAAGTGATATATTTATATATAAATTTTTATCACCAGTTTCCACCATCAGGCCTTTTTTAAGTTAAGAAGATTTTTTTTGGAAAATGGAAACAAAAAAGTTAGAGGGTCACCTGCTGGCTAGAGAATATCGCCGCATATTCAGATTTACAACACCATCAGCAGGAGATGCATTGTATGTCTTTGAGAAAAGTTGTATGGGGATGTGCATTTATTGATTAGTATATGCATAATTCCAGAAACTAAGGAGCATATGTTTGCAGCGAGCATATTATTAAAGTAAAGATGATGCCGTTAGATTATTATGCACATCAACAGCTTGCTGAACATAAGTATCCCTTAAGACGTTCCACTTACTCCGTACTTCTTCAGCTTCTCGTTCTTCTTCAGCTTCGTATCCGATGCTCAGATCATCTCTCCAAATGTACTAAGGGCGTCCCACACTCATATAATTCTAATTTAAAGATATATAATTTTTAAATAAAAGTTTTTAAAAATATATAAAATAAACATACAAACAAAGACAAAGAAACATTCACTATTATTTTTTTTAGAAAAATCGATAAAATAGGAGCGTTGCTCCTTTCTTATATAGTTATAAAAGTAGGTAAAAACGGCATACATAGTTGATATAACTTCTCATAAAAATCAATGGAATTTATGTTTATCTGTTCATTATACATATAAAGTCCTGCTTGCCTCGTTATTGAAATCATTTACTTGCTATGTTTAATTAAGGACACAGTCAAAATTACATATAAAAACGGAGAATGGCCGTGTCGTTATGGCCAATAATAATTACACGCATTCTTTTGAAGTCGCTAATGATTCTGATATGTTATATTTTGTGTTTTTGCACATTATTCATATAAAAAAATATTGAATAGATGTAATGTAATATTATTATAGAATAATATAATGGTAAGCAATGACCGCCGTCTATGGACATCCCTATGACCGGCATTGCAAATGCGTTGCCTACTTAAGGATAAGCATGTGAATAATGAGAGGGGAAGGATTTAATGGTTACAAAAATTAATGCGAGAGGAAGAAAGAGGAAACAAATGTCCTGTAGATTTATGTGATTTATTTTATTAAAACGGTAAGCAAGTGAACAAGCAGGTCCTATATTGATATACCGAAGAAATAAGGGTATAATCTCTACTGTTTTGTTTTTAATTGAAGTTGCAGGAAACTTTCCTTATAAAAATCATCGAGTTGAGAAAGGACCTGAGTTAGTTTGTGAGATGAATATAGCCTGTTATCAACATTTGTGATGTTACCTTGTAGAACTTTAAATATTTATTTGAAAAAAATCTTACTGTAATTGCATTTTATTTTAATTTAATGTAGTTAACTTCAATAATGAAGTATTTTGAAAACTAAAGAATGTATAAAATACGTTTATGCAGTTCTTTTACAGATTATATAAACTATATAAACAAATGCATTTCTTCTTAAATATTTTTTGTAAATTAAGAATCATCTAAATGGTATTTTAGCCCTTGTCCTCCCTTGGCAATCTTCACATTTGCGTGTTGGATTGAAGTTCGTACATTGACTTTTATTATTCAGGTGTACGTTGCCGCCCATCCACTTGTATTTACAGTTATGGTAATGGTATATGGTATTTACACCTCTTACGGCATCAATGAGAAGAAATAGTGTGTCCCTATTCTTCACCGAGAACCACACATGAAATAAACAGTGAAAACAGGAAATTATAACGTTATGCTTACGCTTCCTTCAGTGTGTAGTGATGTTCTTATAATTTCAACCACATTTCAACACATTGTGAAAATCTTTTTTCATTATTTTAGTTCAAAAGATTCTTTAATGACGAAATGGCGTGAGTAGACCATTGATTGCATTCTACGTCTATGATTGTATTTTATCTTACAATTTATACAATATGAATGTATCGAATGATACTTTTATTTTCTTTTCATGAAATGATTATTCAATTTTTGTATCTAACTTTTGATTAAGTACTTAGATTTTACATAAAAGTAATTTTTTGCACATTTTGCATTTACAGATTATTTTAAAAAAAATTTAACCTTATTACTGTATGGGAGTCGCGTTAACTGTTATACATCTTGGGTTAACTATAATATATTTGCTGGATCCCTTTTCCTATTATAAGCACTATATAGTCTTAACACCCGAATGCATCAAAACCTCTTTGATAAACAGGCGAGCGAACCGGCCGGAATTCAGGCCTTAGGTAGCGCGCTTCGGATACAATATTTCGAATAAGCCTATTTGATTGAAAGAGTACTTATTTCATCGTTTTCAAAGTAAACTTACTTCTTAACATTATAGACCATAGGTTATTTAATCATTTATGTTATAATAGTTTTTAACAATCAGATGCGCTGTGGATTTTCTTTTAATAAACAAATAATTTCTAAGATTAACTGACATAACAAGAAGAAAGATTTATAATTCATCGATATTGTCAAAAAATGATTGTGTGTAAGAGTTATTTATACTAAACGAAGGTTCTATATCATCCGGATCGAATGACATTGAAAATATTTGATTTCCGCAAGCGTGTATTAAGCCGGGACTTACATAAGCATGTTTTAGCACGATGAGGAAATAGAGTGTCAATAAATATAATAAACAAGTTGTAATAGAAACAGGATGTGTTGCAGGCAAGACATTTTTTGTCAACAGTATAGTATTAATTGTTTCTGAGCTATTGTTTTACTTAAAATGAGGATAAAGATATATTAATCAAATTGTTCCTTAGCCTTCTAGTCAGGTATAAACTTTTTTAAGATAAAATTCAATTATTTTTTATTATTCTACTGTTATATGTAAATATGATTTATTGTAAATAAAGTAATTTTACTTGAATTGGTTTCTGAAATACAGTTCAGTATAGTTACAAAATATTATTTAATGATTTCGTATACTTTCATTTGGAATATTGTAATTTTCGTTTACTTCAACACTTACTTAAGTACGTTTCGATATTGAATGATTTCAAAATTTCCATAGTTTGTGTCATCGGTTTATGATTTGTAAATTTTTTACAAGTTGTATAACTTTATTGATTTAAAATTTAGTTATCGATGGTTACAATATTTCATATATTCATAAAATACTTTGTACTGTGGGTAGTTTGATTATGACTAATGTAGTTTTATTTATGCTCTGAGGCAATTGGTGTTCTTTTGAATATACATTTTATTCATCGAAAAATTTATTTTATTCAATGAAATTTTCGAAATTAATAGAAATTTTAAGTAATCAAAACATATATTACCTACCTTTATACTTATTTAAAAGTAATTATCTCCTAATATGGCACTAGTCAGTTTGGCACTATACATCACATACACATATATGTTTCATATCACTATTGCTTTTTGACAACTTAAGCAATCACGTGGGACGTGGAAGGAAGCCCATAGTTCATGTTTTCGCGGCACGAGTCGGTTGTAAATAGGTCTGCCTGTCGTTAAATCGGTCGTGTATAATCGGTAGAGGCTCGGGCCGAACTGAGCGCCTTATTATTATATCGAGGGAAGGAGCGCTGTAGTCAAGGTTTCGACGGCCGCCGTCGGCTCACGTACCGAGGCTTATCGCGTCGCCTTTGTCGTTCACGACTCGCTGTGCTAATCTGCTGTTGTGAAGCGTACGGAAATCATCACGAATGATCACTTCTTGTAGCTACGTGTCAACTAGTCCAGGATATGTTGCAATTGATATTTTTTTTATGCTTTTTGCCTTAGGGTTCTTCTAACTTCGTCGGTAGGACTAATAAGGACCCTAAGTTGTAGTCTGAGAAGAATGAAGATATTTTGGCGAAGGCTGTTCTTCAGACATCAAATCTCACTGAATTGATCGAAGGTATATTAAGATAGCAGAAGAGGGGCTGGTAGCGATCCAAGGCCCCTCAGATGAGTTCGACACGTCGGCTTGGAGTGCTTTCGGGAAGAGAGGTGTATAGTTATAATCTTATATGACATATAAAGATATGTTTAGAAAACCGTGCTGCTACGTTCAAGCAAGAAGAATATTTAATGTTTATATTTATGAAATTAGCCTAACTCTAGTAATACATTTAAAGAAATGATAATATTTTATAGAAGATTAAGTAGAAATAAACGTAAAGAAAAACGTTTTTACTATAAATGAAAAAACAGAAGAAATGTCCTTTCATCTATGCCGATTGATTTTAAACTATTATTTAATATATAATTATTTAAATTTTGGTTTGGAAAATTAATGTTACAATCATATTTGCATAGTCACAATTTTCAACACCACAATGTGATATCTTGTTTAAAGATTGTGAATGACGAAGGCCTGCTTGAGTTTATTTGTAGCTATAACAGAATAAAGTTCTAGATTTTTTTTTATTTATTAAAGAAACAATTAAATAAGCCATCTTGAAAGTGTCTCATTTCCTTACTAAGAGTAATTTAAGTGACTTAAAAGGTATTGACCACTTGAGTATAAATAAATGCTTGGAAGCTAAGTAAAACATGCACCTTTAATTGGTTTCCGTGGTTTAGATAAGGGAAGCGAACTAATATTATATTAGCTCCTAGTTTCAATTGACAACCTCATCTGCACGCAGTGCATCTAAGTATGATACGCTTTCTATCCTTATGATCAGAAAAGAAAAGAGAAAAATATGATAAGCTTTTTTTGCTTTCTTTTTCTTCTTCATCAATTCAGTGATTACACGCTACCGGCCCACAACTTGGCCACTGACACCGCATCATCCGTTGCCATCATCTGCTGTGGTCTGCTGGTCATCTGCTGTGCACGTGACAGGGCACAGAGCAGGATGTCAAGTGTGCCATTGTTTGTGTGCCTCTCCCACAGTCGTACAAGGAGTTTGTGGCTTAGAAGCCTTACTTTACCATTTGCTTTACAATTCTTGCAGCAAATATTTTTTCGTTTGGCACTTAGCGAAATTCTGTGTTCTAATTGAGGCGAAACTGTTTTTTTTGGGATAGGAAGTTTATCGCTTAGTGGGAAGAAATAAAAAGCACCCATAGACATCTACTTCACCATAAAATCGCAGAACTGTTACCACCCTTCGAGACATATGGGCTTGTTTTTTGGAGGTTCCAATGTTGAATTCGATCGATAAAGGTTTGGTGGTGCGTTGAAAGAAGTTACAGGAAGATAAGCACTCCACTAGATCGCCAATCATTCAAAAATAAAACTTTCTTTAAATATAATTTTATATTATATATTATTAGTATTTATTTGTTTATATATGTATATAATTATATATTATATTATATATTATTAGTATTTATATGTTTATATATTTATGGTTTTATATAGTTTGTATTGCTATGTATATTATTATTATATTTTGTTGTTGTACACTTATTTCTATCCTCACAGCTTATGTTATCTCTCTTTCACTCCTGGGTTTGCTGGTAGAAAACTCAATGAACTCAATGAACGTTGGAAAGGTACCACAAATAACGCGTGAAGTCCGCGTGAACAACTTCACGTACGTCCAACGCGTAAAGTGACGCACGCTTACAAGCAATCCCATCGTGATGGAAATTTTAATACTACTATTCATCATTCCAAATAAACGCGTAAGCTATGTATATCAAGGCTTATGAAATTAATTAATTTGACATCATTGCCTTTTTTATTATTATTTCAAAATTAAGGCTCTTTCTATTAAAGTAAATTGGAAATTTTACATATTTTTACTGTTTATTAAATATATATTAAATTATGTTCATATGTATATGCTCTAGTTATTGATAGCTATTTAGTTCGTTTGTTAAGCTCTAAGCTAAGTGTCTAAAAACACAATTTCTTTTTAAATTTCAAAATTAGATTTCTACTTCGTGGTAGGAATTAAAGAATCGTATTCTTTTCACATCCCATATATCCCACCGTTGGGCACTTATCTTCCCATTTCTGGAGGAATAGACACTAACTATTAACGTATTTATTTCGATTGTGGGTGCCCCGAACATAGGGTATATGTATATATCAGTTAAGTAAGACATATTATTTATAGCCTATTTTCATAGCACAGTAGGCAAACGAGCTTGCAGGTCACTTGGTGGTAAGCGATCACCGCCGCCAATAGATATCCACAACGCCGGATACATATAACTTATCTATTTGTTATAAAATGTATATATAATGATATTGGATTGGATTTCGAAAGCGGCAGCATCACCGCTGAACCATTGAATGGTCTAAACGGAATTCTTATTAACATTTCGATTTATGTTAATGAAGTGTATTTATAATACACTATTATCTCTATTCTCGCAATTTAAGAAGGTCAGGTAAAACAAAACACGTCTTAATGTTACGGCGTTTAATCACAGAGAGGGTGCCGGGTTGACAATCCATAAATAATGAAAGTTTGCGCATTAACATACATCAGAGTTAAGATGGAATATAGTCAAGAGAATGTTCTGTGTTTGCGCTTTTATTTTGTATCAAATCTTGCGCAATTTAGACATCTTCTTAGTCATCAACGCCAACTTGAATTATGAAAACAGTACGTTTCTCACTTATCCCATTATAATTTCTTATACACAAATCGCACAAAAACGAATAGCATTAGAGCTTGTGATAATAAATCAGAAGATCATCTGTCTATGATCCTATAAAAATATTAAATTAAACGGATGTACAAAGGAACGTTTATCTCACGGATGTAACATTACAGAAACCCACATCAAGGGTAAAAGGCAATCTAACAAAGGATGCGGTGATTCTATGGTTTTTCCGCTTCGGTTCTTGTGTGATTGTAATTTAGGACGATAAAAAAAGTGTTTCCTTTATACTTTTAATGACTCGTCCAACTTTTTAGGTGACTAATAGAGTTAGGCGTTAATTTGCAGAAATCCATTGTTAAGATGTCCAATCAAAACCTCATTTTTACGATAATAATAAATACAGTATTACTTTTCGTTTATGTATACGACATGTGTTTCGCCTCAATACAAGGCATTCAGGTATATTAGACTTTACGGAAGACAACCGTTAACTTACACACACACACACACACATATATATATATATATATATATATATATATACATATATTGTAAACAAAATATTTGTTGTTTGTCCATTAGACAATTTAGAAGACAATCATTAAAGATTCTAAATAATATTTGCATATAGGTACTGACTTGCCATGGACGTTACTCTATATTATAATATTTTAACGACCCTCAAGGGACTGTGCATATTTTGATGTTATAGAGACTTGTCGTTAAATGGAGAGAAGAAAAATCTGTATTAGAAAAAGTTTATTTCAGACTAGTACTACTACTATTGAGTATAATCTGTTATTTTTGTCTGACATCTTTTGCTGCACCAGTAATTTTGTTGTATTATATTTTTTTAATTATTCTATTCATATCTTGCGATGTTGAGGCATCTTGGTGATAAAGAAAGTACTTTTCCAATAATTTAGCTTCTTTAATGCTCGGCGGAGGCTCAGGCTCATCCATCTCATCTTCTTCATCTCCTTGTTCTTGATACTCGGTTTTTCTCACCGAATCCAAAATTTCTTTGTCTGTGAGTGATGCCGTTGTAAGCAGGCAGTCGTCTACTTCGATGTAGGTTTGAAGATTTTCTGTAAATTTTCCTGCCATGTTGAACTCTTGAATCCACTCAGTTAATGGAAGGGCGTCGTCGCTATCAAAATCCGGTTCCGTTTCCACCTCATCACTCATAGAATTTGTACAAAGTCCAGCATGTCAAAAAGAGTGCTGTATAGTTGTGGGTGTCACTTCTTCCCAGCATAAAGATAAAAAATTTACTGTATGCAGCATATTAATAGAAGTTTTACCCTCAGATTCGACTAGCTCCATCAATAATTTCTTTCTGTAGTGACCCGTGAGGCTTTTAATCACGCTTTGATCCATTGGCTGTAAGACACTAGTCGTATTTGGAGGAAGAAATGCCAACTCTATGTTTTGAAGGTTTGTTGTAAGAGGGTGGGCAGGGCAGTAGTCAACAAGAAGTAAAATTTTTCATCCCTTTAATTCTGCATCCGACGACCGATTGGCTCAGTGGCGCGGCCCTCCGCCCATGGAGTCAATGGCCGCGGGTTCGATTCCCGCATCGGAATAAATATATATATATATAGATTTATAAATATTTATTCCGAGTCTGGTAATCCCCCAATCTGCATTTCCTTTCCCTTCCTCTCCGCCAATCCATGGTCTGCCGTGCCAATGGATGCGTGGCTAGGGGCGAGCCTAGTTGAAACCGTGCCGACCGTCCCGGGATCCCCGGGTACTATGGTGCCTTACCTCAGCATGTAAGACTCTGCTGGGGCTGACCTCCATCCTCCCTTGCCGCTCGTGGGATTCACTAAGACGAATTTAATATACCTAATTCGTTGAAAAAAAAAATGACGGTGACGTGGTTCGCCACCCGTCACGTCCTGATTCTCACGAGGTCGAAAAACAACTAATGGAGAGCTATTTCGCTGCAATGAATGGTAGCGGATGGAGCTCTGTGGTCTCAGCCAACCCCTGCGGGGGATAGGCGTGAATATATAAATAAAGTAAATAAAAATTCTGCATCCCACTTTCGCACTTCTTCTTCAAAAAGTTGACTGGTCATCCAAGCTGATTTATTAGCTTTATACGTCAGTGGCAATTTTTTAATGTTTTTAAAACACCGCGGATTTTTTGATTTGCCTATTACCGTCAGCTTTTTTTTTCTGTGCCATCCATATTAGCAGCCACAAGCACTGTAATACGCTCCTTGGAGAGCTTTCCTCTACACACTTTTCCCCTTTAAATTTCAGAGTTTTATCTGGGGTCAACTTGTACAAAATTCCTGCTTCATCAGCATTAAAAATGTCACTTGGGTCGTATTTTTCTGTCAATTTTGACCACACTCTATTAATCCAGTCATGAGTAACATTCGTATCAACACTTCGTGCTTCTCCACTAATTTTACCATAGTTGATATGATGACGTTGCTTGAATTTTCCGAGCCATCCTTCAGATGCTTTGAAAGAAAGTAAACCAAGTTCTTCAGCAAACTTCTCCGCCTTAGCTTTCACGATCAGGTCCGAGATAGGCATATTATTCTGGCGCTGTCGGTGGAACCATGATAGTATAGCTTGATCCAAATCTTCGTATTTAGGTTTCTTTAATTTTTTAGAAGATTTTCCATCCTCCTCTGCTTGTAGAATTTTTGTTTATATTTCCATATTGTGGACACTGTAGAGCGACTAAATCCAAAGCGTCTACCAACATGACATATCTTCTCACCCGCCTCTATTGTGCGTATCAGTAAAACTTTTTCGTCAATACACAGAGATTTTCTCTTACTATGACAAGTTTACAGTTTGAAAGTTTGTGAGCAACTAAGAATATGATAAGGTATAGATAATCCATGACTCCTACTAACAATATATATATATATATATATATATATATATATATATATATATATATATATATATATATATATATATATATAATTTCGGGAGTCATTAAGCATTAAACTATTCTAAGCTTATATAAAGGCTATATAACGCTTATATTATGAAAATAGTTCACATCAATAGTTCAATTAAGGATACAAACTCACGACATACAGATAGTAGGTCCGAAACTTGCACACTGAGCTATTGCTATATTTTATTTATATATACTAAATAAAAATTTTGTTTTTGTTAAAACGTGAGGAAGGTTATCTTTTCAAACATCAAGTCATTTATACAACAAACATTTATATACATGATAGTTTCCACGCGCTGGCAATTAACAGACGCGCTTAGTGCGACCTTCTGCTAGAGGAAGTGACTATTGGTATTAATATTCTACTCTCCGCTAGTGTGAATGCAGTAAACTTCAAATAGAAAGGTCATCGAGATATCATGCGAGACGAAACTTCCGACATACCGACATGATTTACTGATATAATATGATATATTAAGCGCTGCGTTTTAATATTTATACAGTAGCAAAGCGACGGAAATTGTTTTTAAAGTTAAGCAATGTGTCAGTGTTCAGGTCAGTCAGAAATGAAAAGATAGGGCGTTTCGATGATAACATCGAAATAAAATAACTGATTAAATTAGTTAAGATACTTTGTATTTTAAATAATGCAAATAAGATAACCTAATTGGCTCAGTGATGAAGGAAGCACTTCCGAAGTCAATGGTCATCACTATATATATATATATATATATATATATATATATATATATATATATATATATATATATATATATATATATATATATATATATATATATATATATATATATATATATATATATATATATATGTATATATATATATATACCGAAGAAAAAATTCCGTCTGCCAAACTTGAGAATTATTGCAATATTCCTGATCTATTGGTCAGTCCAATGTGCAGTAGTGGACTGTAACACCTGTATTTAAATATACTTTTGTAAATAAATCTTTATATGTCAAGCACAACTAAAGATACGTCTGTTTCATGTTGATTTTTCCAGCTGGTAATAGTTTCCATGTTCATAAGAGATATATAACAGCATTAAAGTTATTTGGAGGTCAGAAAGGTGGCAGCCACTTTTGTAAAACTTTTTTAAACCTCGGTTATTTAAACAATGTTTTTTTACAGAACACAATTTGTGTGTTTTAGAAAGTTAACTCGAATACTTAAATTTCCATCTACCTATGTATGTCGTTAAGTTAAATGTTTGATTCGATGTTCCGATTATATATTATATTCGTACAAAGAGTTAAGCTTCTAATATTTTCTACTTATTACGATAAAAATAACTGATTGATAAGATTATATTTCGGATGGAAGGAACTATTTTGGTAAATGTCAAACTCATTACAATTTATAAAGTTCATTGTACTCTTGGAAACTATCTATCCCAAAAACAAAGTCATATAACACATACAGCTACAAAATAATAAAAAGTAAAAAAGCAAAATATTTTCGTGATTGTAGCAAATACTAGTATTTCTATTTAATAACGACACTGATTTGCGCTACCCAAGTAAAATTTTGCAAAGTAATGCATAGTTAAAGATATTGTCGGCATAATTATATAAATATCATTACATTATCATTTACTTTAACATTAATTTTGCACGGACCTCTAATTTCTGGAGGAATTGACACTAACTCATTAGGCTTGTAATAAATATCTGTAGGCTATGTATGTACGTATGTATTTAACCTTATGAAGAAATCCGATCCGCGACTATCGATTATGAAAACGGTCGATTTGCGCGAATTAAGTTGTATTTGTGTCTTCGCAGCTAATCTTTATAACTAATCGAATTTGGGTTATCTTTGTTAATTAATAAATAAAAAAATACTCAATTTTCAGACGTTTATATATTTTATTTTATTAAATATATAAACGTCTTAAAATGCTTTAAAACTTTGTTAAATTTCAGTGCTATTTTTATTTAAGTATTCAAGTATTAAGAAGCCATTCTTCACTTTACATTATAACTTCATTATCATTCTTGACGTTTGTTGTACTCATTGGTTACTTACGACATGTTTGTACAAAATTTTTGTCATTGACTTTAACTGGTTTCTATTCATTTTCTCAATCGGGATTATGAAACTGACAAGAGATTATGAGACTTATTAATCATTGACATCCACAATTTTTTCTTCGAATTTCCGCCGTATAATGTTACCGTCGACGAAAAATTTAAAAACTAAAACCTCTAGCTATTGTGAGAAGAATATGTTCCCGATAAACTTATTTAAGAATTTAGTATTATAATTCACAAAAAACAAAATGTTAAATTACACAAAATATTAAATCATTTGCTGAAATGGTTTTATTAGATTATAAATATGTATTTATTAAGTAAAAATTTTATATTTAGAACCAATTCTATTCCTATTTTGTACGTGCTTCGACACTAATGTATGCGATGTTTGCGCATAAATCTTGGATTACTTTAGATTTGGTTCGAAAATGTTAATGCTGGTATCCTATTGGCTTTAACAGCTTTATTGAATATTAGACCCGGGGCAAACAAAAATGTATTTGGGAATCTGCGCAAATCGCAGATTCCTTCCGCTCGACGCCGTGTCGGAGGTACACATGTGTGTGTGTCGATTCCAATTTCGTCATGACGCTACGTTAAACGTTTGGGGGAGGATTGGAACTAAGTAAATAAGGTCCCTATTAGTCCCCTAGGCTCTACTGAATTACTTCAGTACTCAATATATTTTAACGCTATAGTTTAATAAATTTCATCCCCACCACCTGGATGAGTGGCGATCTACTACGGTGCGTTTCGCTCGTAACTTCTTTCCACGCACCACCAGTTTGTGGAATCAGTTACCCTCGGCGGTCTTTCCGAACCGTTACGACATTGGAACCTTCAAAAAACAAGCCTATACATACCTAAAAGGCCGGCAACGCTTCCGCGACTCCTGCGGTGTCGCGGTTGCTCGTGGGCAGCGTTGATTGCTTTCCATCAGGCGACACGCTTGCTCGTTTGCCCTCCTATCCCATAAAAAAAAAAAAAGTTGAACTATCTGGGTGGGTGTAAAAAAAAAATTTAAAATTTAAGTGATAAACTTTATTAGTACCTCGTTTTCGTTAATTTAGAGCAAGTACATCGGTCCTACTTGAACTATCATCATTAACAAGATTTCTTGTAATGTTAAAAAATTTCTAATTGACAAATTTTTTTTTTAAATAATTCTAATCTTTAGTATAGGTAGGTATTATGCTGCTCCATTTCATTTGTGCACTTCAATATTTGAAAAGCGAACTAACTCTTTTCTTCATTCTAGGTTTATAAGTTTATCTTGTTTCTTTTAATCAAATAACTTCATTTTCTAGAACTTAATGTCTAGTTTTTTTTAATTAAAGGTTTTAAACTTTGTCTTGTATTATTTTTCTCCATGTATTTTTTCTGCATTTTTTCTATTATTGACTTCTATATGACTTCCTCCTTATTATCTTATAAAGAATTTTTAGTTTTATAGACAATATTTTTTGCTCTTTACACTTGTCTTCTACGACAGATAGGAATACTTTATTCTGTTATATTATGATTTTGTTCTATTGATCATAAATTACCTTAATGACGGAACTATCACAATCAAATATAATAAATACGATATTTTACTTTAAGAATTATTTTATATCTTATATTATTAACAAATTCATTAGGCCCTTGATGCTGTACTAGAATGTTTCTTGGATTGTATTTATTATAAGTCAAGGTAAGTTTTGATTTATTCATCGATTTTTTCATTACCATATCAGTTACATAAGTTTTATAACACATACATATTACCGGCGTTATGTGTACTAAAAATATGATATAAGAAATTAATTTTATAAAGATATCTTTTACAGTTTCTTTCGCCGTTTCGTCTCCGTTCAGAGGTACCTCAAGAGAAGAGAGTAGAACCTTTAATGTTGGGAGACTTACTTGTGACAATTGAAAAGTAGTTTTTCATGTTGAAAAATAAACGATTGAAGTTTGAATATCTTACGGTTGAAACTTATGACATTGTGAAATTATACCAGTCTATTTGACTATAGTGCAACATATGGGAAATTCTATAAATATCAGCTACTACTTACGCAAGATTTATATTTAATTGCCTGAATTTATTGCGCAATGACAAAAGGTAATTATTTTGTCAAACTTTTATTCAATTAAACGATTTTACTATCGATACGATAAGATGGACTAAATACATATACATACATACATATCACGCCTGTCTCCCATAGGGGTAGGCGGAGACCACAGATCTCCATTTGCTACAATCTCGCAATACTTTCCTTGCTTCCTCCACATTTCTTACTCTCCACATGCAAGCCCGTCGGTTAAGGGTACTCTTGACCTGGCCTTTCTTAAAAAATTCATCAATTTGGTCAAGGTTTTCCGTGGTCTTTCTCTACCAACGCTTCTATTTACATTCGCAACGTAAATTTCTTTTGCCAGTCGTCTTTCCACCATCCTCTCTATGTGCGCAAACCATCTAAGCATCCCTTTCTCAACTTTTGTCACGACACCTGCTTCTACTCCACATCGCTCTTTTATATCTTCATTTCTTATTCTATCATTTAAAGTTACACCACACACACTTCTTAAGGCTCTCATTTCCACCGTATTCAGTCTGCTGTCATCACTCTTCTGCCAAACCCAAATTTCACTACCGTGCCTCAGTCGGAACAATCACTCCCTGAAGAACCGCTAGTCGGGTCGTTTTAGACACATTCTGACTTTTCATAAAGGAAGATATGATAAAAATACATATACTGTGAATGTTTTAATCATTATTAAAGTTCTTAACACGTACCACGAAGTATGAGTAGTAAATTGGTCGTAAACACTGATTCAAATCTATGTTGTGTTACACGATGGCACAACCCTTAACGTTCCTAATGTTTTGATCACACTTGGCATAATAAAACACGTAAATTACGGACCGCAACAAGATTAGAGATAAGTAAAATTACTGGCTTTATACGCACCGAACAAAAACATGGGAAGGTCGAATAACATTACAGATTCAAATGAACTCTCACAAAATGATCTTTTAGCCGTGACCTTATGAATACAGCTAACAAAATGCTACATGATTAAAAATGCTAGTTGTAACTTGTACAGCGATGTAAGGTAGTTGTGAAAAGTAGTAACATTTTTTATTAATGTCATATTAAACTTATAACTATATATATATATATATATATATATATATATATATATATATATATATATATATATATATATATATATATATATGTATATATATATACTGCTTCATTACACTATTAAATTTGTAATTTTTCTATAATACTGGATTTTATAGTAACTTATAAAACTTAATGAATTCATATCGTAACTAAGGGAAATGTAAATCAGCTGAAATGTTTTCTGAATATTTTCAGGAACTGAGTACGGAGAATTAGAATTGATACGCTAAATATTACGGCGGATGACGTGTTTGTTTAGCCAATAAGTTCGAATTGATGATAAATTCCGAACTTTATTATGAAATTAAATATGTTAACGTTGTTAATTGAACAGGATATAGCCACCTCTTTCTTCTTATAGATATCACACGAGGCGATCATCGGAGTAAAAACTAGTAAATGGGCAGTAGGACCTCTCTGGGTAATAACATTCAATTTGTGATTTCTGATTCGTGTCAATCGTAGGGATAATGGCCGCCCTTTAATTTTAGAAAAGGCGAATTATGAAAGAATATCAGCAGTAGATTGTTAGTTTTGTATTGATGATTAGTGTTAATAAAGCTGTAGAACGGTTTGTATCGATATTATTAGAGCAATTATTGTAGGCGGATTACCATCCAAGTTTTGAATAATTTTTTGAAAAATACGTAAAGGAATATGATTGTGACATCCTGTCTAATAAAAAATAAAATATATGACGAGGTCAACTAGCATAGTGTACACATTATTTATGGTTAACTACACTGTTTTCTTTCGAATGTTTAAAGAGCTACATTTCATTAAAAATGTTTGTTGAATATGGCAAAAGACACGGTTGAACTTGAGATTCATTGTCGCAGGTTTGTTTCTTCATCGTTCATTGAATTATTTTTTATAGCAGAGAAAGCAAACGAGCATGTGGGTCACCTGGTGGTAAGCGATCACGGCCGCCCATAGATATTCGCAACGGCAGAAGCGTCTCAGATGCGTTGCAAGCCTTTAGCAACACATACGTCTTTTTTTGAATGCCCCTATGTCATAATCATGTGGGAACATCTCAGGTGGTAAATTTTACCACGTTTGAACAATTTCTGGCATAAAACTGCGACTAAATCGTATGGTGGTAGACGGCCAGCCATCTAAGTGACGGGCATGGAACCTATTTTTGTGGCGCGTAGTGCGGTGGTGGAACATCGATACAGTTCGCAGAGAGATGATACATCCCTACGTACAGATAAAGGATTGCCTGTCGGAAATCGTGCGGTTGCTGACTATTCGGGTCGCTCTCCGTTGGATGTGATCAAATTGAAGGAGCTGGTACTTACTTTACGAGAACTTCCCCTAACTTAAAAATAATATAGTTAGTACTTGTAATGTTTATTTTTTAAGGAAAATAGAATATATAACTTTTAAATTTCGTAAATATAAGAAAATCACTACATATAAGTACTATATAAGTTATTTAATTAGTAATTATATTTTGTTATTTAGTTAGGTTAGGTATGGACAGTGGTTATTTCTTGAGAAAGACTATTTCTCAAGTAAAACCTAACGTAAAAAAGGGGAGAAAAGTTAAATAGGTACCAAAATTTAAATTTTATATAAAATACTTTCATTTCTAAGTAAATGATCCTATATCCTTATAACAAATAAACACGTATCCGTTTGTTGGATTTTCATACTCATTTTTATTAAATTTGAAAGATTTTACTGATGCGTGTAAAATGAAATTTCCTAGTTTTCATAATTTTTTTTGTATTTCTAAATGTGGGTTTAACGATCCATTGTTTCGGAAAGTACAACTATCTGAAAGTATTCTGTAGTGATGTGGTCGTCTATTATACCTTGTTAAAACTACTTAATTTTGTATTGATTTAGTAGATTGATATATTTTTGTACCTAACTTTTAGGCATTCTTGTATATATATTTACTTTACCCATATGCCTCCCCCAAGAAGCGCTACTTAGCCCGATTCGGCTAAACGCTCACGCAGACTTGATAGTCTCTGCCAGCCGCCTTGCGCAGATCGTCGCACCTTCTAGCTGGGGCGCGTCCCACACTACGTTTGCCAAGACGCGGTCTCCATTAAAGCACTTGTCTACTCTAGTTGGATCTCCGACAGACGTGATCAGCCCATTGCCACTTCGGTTTACTAATTAGGAAGACTATGTTGGTGACTTTGGTTCTCTGATACTTGTTTTATCGTCAAGTAAATCTGAAAAGCACTAAAGGATAAGCTTTAGAATATAAATCAAGTAAAAGATACGTCAGTTACCGCCAGTAAAGATGTCAAGTGTTCCCAACACTTGATTTAAAAAGATAAGATTAAAATTTATTCTTGACCCTCCGTACGTTTTCTGGAAATTCGATAAGAAAAACTGATAAGAGTTATGTTATAACTGTAAGGTATTTTGGCATAACAATACATATAACGGTAGCTTGACTTTAATATTGTTCTATTTATCTATCATCCTTCTATCTGTTATCATAATTAAGTTTTAATCATCCTGATTATTGAATTTAATTAGTGTGCACCTAGGGATAAACAAGCTAATGAGTTTTCTCTTTCTCATCCATATTTCCATCATATGGATTGGATAAAATGGATGAGAATTTACAGATTTAGCAAAGTTAATGCTGAAAAAAGGTAGAAAAATGAAAGAAAATTTAAAAAGATTCTCATTGAATTAAGTCAGCAATAATTATACTGACATAGGTTAAAATTTGTTAATGTATGAAAATATCGTCATATGCAAAGATTATTGTTTGTATATGACTAAAACGTATTATTATTATATTTCTAGTTTCAGATTTTTATTATGAAATGTAACAGTACATCGTTGACGCCATGAACAAAAATTATAGATTGAAGAGGATGATTAGCAGTGCCTCTATTTTTTTATTGATGGAAAATCATAAAGTAAAACAGGAAATATATAATCTCAATCTCGCGGAAAAATCCTTATGCTTATGTTTAGGTAAGCTAAATTACAATTATCTGAAATTGGTATAGGACAATTGCTAGAAAAAAGCTAAATAGTACGTAGATTCTATCAATCGGGGAGCCTCCATTGGAAAGTATAATGGAGTATACATTATACTTTTACCTCAATCGTCAAGTCTTAAGCGTTATGTAAAATTATATTGCCTAGTACTATTCCTTTTGGTTATTTATTATTTTTTATGATCAAACATATTATATTTATAATATCTTTTGGTAGTACAAGGATATATATAAACACAAGTGTTTAGAGTTAATTAAAGGTGTAAGATCTCAGACGTCTGTGTAGTATCACATCCTGGCCGTTCACTGACTCATTTCTTAGCGAGGTTGGTGTTGCGAAATGTTCTCCATTGGATCGAGACCATATTGTCATAGTTAACGAGTTTCTTACTTATAGATTTTGCCATTTATGAAACAATTGTTTTAATTTCTTTCCAAGAAAGAAATGTAATGAAAGATTTTTTATTTACGATTCAACAAATCTAGATAACGTTTTCCGTTTCTTAAACAAATCTCATAATTTGGAGAGTAAATTATCACACTATTTAAATAAAAATTATATACTGAAATTGAGTAGTTACAATATAAATATACAAAATATGTTGTTTGTGTATTTTTTAAAAAAAATAATGCTTTTTACTTTACTAGAGTATTTTGTATATGGGACTACATTATTATGAATGTATTAGTAAGAATTGTATATTTAAAAGACAAAGATGTTCTTAGTTATTCGAGTTCTTAGATGTTCCGATAGACATCTATGTAGGTAACTTTGGCGAAAAGATCTGAAGCAATCCAAATTCAAGATTCTAACAATATTATAAATAGGGGCTGGCATTATTCTCGGTTCGTTCACGTTTGAAATTTAAGGCTATATAGTTATATGGCTCTTGATTCACAGTTGAAGGTGTGAAGTATTACATTACTTAAAAGATACGTCTGAATTATAAAATATCAAGTAATGTACATATTTTGGATGTTCGAGAGCAGCTTATTTATGAAAAGGAGAGTTGTACTAAATCGAAAATTATATTTTTAATATTATATAAATATTATATAAATCTTAATACTATTTAAAATATTAGTAATAATACAAGTTTTTTTGTCTACTCCTAGTAGAAAATGGACGTGTGTTTCAATTGGATAGTGGCTAAAAATTTTGACTTTATTATGGGTTAGAAAAACAAAAGAGCAAACGTGATGCCTGATGGCAAAACCAACGTCGTCCATTGATATCTTTGAAACTTTAGCCATTACAGAAGTGTTACCGGTCTTTAAGGAATGTCAAAACTTATTGGAAAGAAATATACATACATTTTTCTTGTCTTTTACGTAATTCCCATTATTATTAAGAAGAATCATCATCCATGCAGTCGTTCTAGTTTGCTATTAATCATTGAGTCCTTTTAAAAGGAGATGTAATCTTGATATTTGGCGAAGAAATGGAATGCCTCCAATTCTACGTGGAAAACCATACCTTTAGTTATTTTTTGTAAGTCTTTTTAATAATACAATGATAAAGGATAGTTGATATTTTATCCTTATGATGTTTTAAGGAACAATAGAATGGTTCGAAGGATAAAGAATGATTGTTATGAGGACACAATATACACTTCAAATAATTATATTTAAATGTATGCAATATAATATAATATCACGTTCATGTTCTACTGGAGATTACTATGAAGATTAATAGTCAATTCAAAAGAACAGTTTTTCTCACATTTATACCATCTTATATTAATACCATCTAATGTACATTAAAGCGTATCTCATGGAATTCTTTCATTTCAAAAATACCTAATGTGATTTTATAATTAAAATCTTATTATGACAAAAAAATCAGTGTTTTGTTGTTCATTCAATTTTTACGCATATGACGTACACTCAGACGTTGCTTGCGTTTGTAGTTAGCCTAGCTATTAAGTTGAAGGTTCAGTTGTTCAGATCCTAGTCAAAACTAAAATTTGTTTAAAAATATAATTAATTAGGCTCCCTAGATTTAATTTCAGTTTGTAGTTCGTTTTTGTAGTCGAAGAGTTCTAACGATCAATTAAACTCTGTAATTTACATCTGTAATATTATATGCTATATTTCAAAATTTAAATTTTTTACGCTTACCAAATGTTGTTTATTTATAATTTCATTTTATCTTAATACATGAATTCTGTGAAAAACAAAAAAGATAACCGTTATCGTATTCGTAACCGATTAATTGGCGGGGTTGACGCCTACTGAGTCAATAGTCGCGGATTCGATCCCCATTATAAAGGGATAAATGTTCATATTATATGTATGACCTTTATTGCGAGTATGGTTACTTGCACAATGCGATAAATATACATATATACGAAATATGTAAAGTTATCTTTAACACTTGATTTGCCGAAGTGAAGTAGACAGCAGTAGAGAAGGGAAAGTCATTTTAATGTAGGCTGCTAGGTGTACGGTACCATTATTTTTTAATTCGGGTCAAGTTCTTTAAAAATACCGACGCCGACATGTCGAATTGCACAACTTGCTCGATTAAAAGTTATATTATTTTCACCTTACATATTAAATGGGTTTACTTTCAACAGAAGTCACGTTGCATTGTTTATGTTTTTTATAGCCCATATTTTTCCCACTTATGGACACGGGACCTTCCTATTTTTGGGGGTATGGATATAACTTAACACGCATGTCTAAAGGGAATTGACGAGTCAATCAGGCTCAATAAATAGGATAAAAAGGAGGATAAAAAATCGGGATAATCATATGTAGGGTAAACATATGATTATCCCGCTAGCTGAATAAAATCCGCGACCATTGACTTTCAGAGCAAAGGCGGTAAATTCATCACTGATATTTCTGAATTCATCACTGACTGATTTTTATTTAACTAAGGGAAATATATTTATGGCCATAGGTATTTATTACGAGTCTAGCTAAACAATCCGCGTTGGTAAAACATGATGTGGCAGTTTTTTCACAAATAGAGACACCCCATGTCTAGCCGTGGGACATATACGAGCTGTGAATAAAAAAGTTTTGTTAACTTTTACACTCATAGGATTCCTAGGATTCCTACACAAGGATTCCTAATGTAATTAATTATGATTTTAAACATATGGATCATACAAAAAATGTATCTTGATGTAAAAATAGAACCCACGACCCTTGCCTCCGAAAGTCAACATTAAGATACTGCGCAATTTACATATGTATGATAAAACAATGCACTTTCGATATGTTCTTCCTCTAGAATCGAGCCACTGACTAGGATAAGCGTGCAGGCAAGGAAAATGATTTAATGAGACCCACTTCCTTTGATATAAAAAATAATTACAGAACGTGTAAGCAATGCCAAAGAACATAGCGGATAAGTGGAATTAAGAGTTATCCTAAGGTTCGCCTTGAGGCCCGAGTCTGTGCTCGAGGTGATCTCAGAGCGACCTCAACGAGTCATCGTAATTGACAGGAAAACCGGACGCTTCCGTACACCTGCGGTCTTTGTTCCTATGTCTATTTCATATCACTGCATCTTATTACATTGAAAAAAAAACTACGGATATAAAGAGAGGGTGAGGGAGAGACATAAATGAATAATTCTCGTTTATTTCTGAAACAATAATTTTTTCTTCATCCTATGGAAAATCAAACATGAAATAGACTGGTAAAGTGGAGTGTAACTAGATGATTTGACAATCGTTAGTATTAGGGAAACGCCTATCTAGATGATCTATGAAGTAATTGAAAAAAAGAGGTATTAGAAGTTTGGATTTTAGTCCAAAATATGACTATCTTATTTTCTATTCTTCAGGTTATATTTTTTTAAACACAGATAAGTCCGTAAATTCAAATCTATCCCTCATTTGGTTAATTTATGTAGTATGTAAATTACTGCACTCAATATTAAGAATTGTTTAATATTGAGTAGTATATAACACCGTCTTGCCACTGACTGATATTTATGCTAATGAGATAATCCAATTGACAGCGATGTTCAGTGTATCGTCAGCGCAGTGTCAGTCACGCGCGATGCCGTCACTGTAACACGACTTGTCACTTAAGTACGCTGGAGTGGTTTTTATTCTATTTTTAAATATGAGATAATGGTAGGCAAAAAAAAATCTTAATTACTAAACTGGCTGGTGAGACGTCGATTATATCAATTAAGTATTTTCTATGGTCAAAGCAATAATTTATCTAATTCTAAACTAAATTGAGGTGTGTTAGGCGCCTTTCATATATATAGTTTCACATTAGGATTTGATATTATGTGTTCGCCTTTTGAGCCTATCGTGGACTGTTTGTATGACCTGCAGATATTTAGTATATAATAGCCCAGTGCTGTATATAAGACTCTCTCAAAATTAAGGGTGTGCCGACACCAACAATCGGTTAGCGGGACGGGACTGGGTTTTGTCGTCGTCTATCTACTGTGATAGCTTCCATAATCGCTTCGTGTGACACATGGGAAGAATTTGACTTATTTTATGGCTGCAGCAATATAAAATGTTTGAAATGAATTCATAAAAATTAAACACAAATAAATAGGTTTCATCCGCAGTTTCACGTGTCTGTATAGTTTTTTGACGATTCAAATGGCGCAGTGACAAAATATTCCCTTTTTTAGTTATGAGTCGTGTGTTTGATTTCCTCATCAAGCTTTTAGGTACATATTTTGAGTTTGTGTGTAGGTTCGTACTATCTACGAGTTTAATGGTACCTCTGACATAGATAATTATTACGTTGGGTTCTGAATGCAATGTTGGAAAGAATAGTTAGGTTAATCACCTGAAAAAATATATACTTTACTTTCATTGTTCGATACAAGGATTCTAAGTATTGCGGATACCATTAGAAACGCATAAATGAAAAAATATAAAACTTAGTGACTCATCTTTTATTTCCATAGAAGATAGAAATAGATTTTTAGTTATTTTTTTATAGAAAGAATAAAAAAACGAGCAAGCGGGTCAAATCGCCAGACTACCAGCGCCATCCATGGACATTCATAATACTGAAGGCACCGCAGATAGGACCGCATATTTTAGGATAAGGATATAAATAATAAGGAAGAGGGAATGTACTGACCCATCGGATTCCAGTATTTACTGTATGAAAGACATACATAGTGCTACCACTTAACGCCGCATTCTGTGCGGATGTGGCATGAACCTTGTCCTACCACATCGTGCTACCACGACTCTACCACTACGATGCTGATATGGATATCGAAACCACTTCTGTAAGGAAGCAAATAATTTAAAAAATACCGGAACAAAGGTCAGTATACCGATACAATCCGTTCGAACGTAAAGAAAGTGTAAAGTAACAATCGTATGTGCGAAATTGTCGGCGCATTGCGCAAGAGTCGAGTTTCTCCCACGAGCTCATTTAAGTCAACACAGGCGGCGCGCCGAGGTCTGTTGCCTGTTGTCGCCGTATGTCAACTCCTCAAACAAATTGGTCGTGACACGAACGTTAGCAAAGCTTTCAACGTACCTTATCACCCGTGTTAATCGTTTATCCGCCATATTGTTACAGTAATACCTCGCTGATGTTAGATATGATCAAAAATACATACATAGTACTACTACAATATATGCATAACTTACAATAATATGTATAATATGATTTTGTGGTCTGCTACTGGGTGTTGTATATGATTATTATACGTTATATATATATATATATATATATATATATATATATATATATATATATATATATATATATATATATATATATATATATATATCGGTATAGCACCAGCACCATATTATCGCACCACCAACATGTGGCAGTTCATTGACTTGTGATTGTTTTGAAGTCATTGATCCCTATACTTTAAAAAGATCATCGTTTCCTTTATTTTCATAAATTAATTTTTAATTTAAACAAAAATAAAGAACTTTTTTTAAATAAAAATTGTAGTACAAACCTTTTTTCTTATAATTGAAATTTATTTCTTTATTTTTTTTATACGAGTTAAAGAACTTTACAAAAAAAAATCAAGTTAAATTTATTATTTATCAACAAAAAATTCAATCAACAAAAACAAAGGGTGTCAATGGCAAAATTAGGTTTTCAAGCTTAACTACGTTCAGACAAGGATTATTCGACCTATAACCAATTATATATAACCAATAAATATTGTCGAATATTCCTTGTTTGAAAGTAAAATTTATGTTGCTTATGGTGGTGGAAGGGTCGGTAAGGGAAGACCACGGAAAACATACCATGACCAAATTGCTGAAGTTTTTAAGAAAGGCTAGAGTCAAGAGTATCCTTAACCGGCGGGCTTGCATGAGGAGAATAATGAGTGTGGAGGAAGCCAGGGAAGTATGCCGATATCGTAGCAGATTGAGATCTGTGATCTCTGCCTACCCCTACGGGAGATAGGCGTGACGATATGTACATACATATCACGCCTTGTATGTATGCATGAAAGTAAAAGTCAAGGTTGACAATCTAATTTTGTCACCGGACACCCTATTTATAAATTATATTTAAATTGTCAGCAAATGCAACCTTAGACGATTCTCTGTAAGTTGTAATCACATCAAAATAATTTTACTTAAAAAACTAAAAAAACAAAAACTAGAATACATTCACATGCCACTATGTAATGTTAATTACATACATATACACATACGCAAACACGTGAGATACTTAACACTTTTACATATTAAATGTGGTCGAGAATCTTTGTGTGGTGATGAAGATGGCGTCATTCATTGTTTCTAAGGTAAATTATTCAATAACTTCTCTATGTTGTAATGATTTGCAATGTAACGATTGCAAGAATAACTTTTGAAATGAAAGTATATTTAATAATTCATTTAATAGACACTTTTTTTTTCTTATAATAGTGGATGTTTATTACTTGGTAATAGAAAAGCTTGGGGAGAAAATGGTTTATTACAATATTGGATCATTATCATTATCCAACCTGCGATTGGCTTTCTGAATTAATGAGAGGTATTGACGTAAACACCACGCTTAAAAAGTAATTTTGTGGATTACTCCAGTAGAAGCTGTTGCCCACCCTTTTAATATTTGTTACCAAAACCGGCTCCAGCGATGCCCATAGGAAGAAATTATTCAATTATAAAGCGTATAGTTTAATCATTTACAGTAAAAAGAAAATTGTAATTCAGGTTTTAATTATTTTTTAAAGACATTTAACCTCCATTTAACTTCGTGCATGACGCTTGAATTAATTTATTGCTTACAAGTGTACATATATATATCTATATTAGGTTAGACTTCTCCCTTTAAAGTATATGCTATACTTTAAAGGTACGATATACGATTTCTTTGTTTGTATGTTTTAGAAATTAAGATTTATCTTTATAAAAAAATAAATTTGACTTAGGTTTTTTACCGTATTTCATCGTTTCCGGATTATATCCACTAAAGAAACTCGGAGCATAGTCCATAGCACCTTGAACGACTGACTGTGCAGCAGACGAAGTATCATTGTCCACGCTTCAGCACCTTGAGAAAATACAGGCACAATGCCCTAATAAAAAAAAAAACGTCTTCGCTTTCTAAATATGTCAAGATCCAAATAGTACATTATGATTTCAAATCAATATCGTTCGCATATGTAAAAGTAGGATATTTTTGGTGGATAAAATTTTACAGATTAATTACTTAAGATTTTTTAATATTTCGCAACAGATATATGGGGTTATCACTTATGAGATAGGTGTAAGAACAATAACCTTCATTTGCACGTACGAGGTCGAAGGGGCGGTACTAAATATAACATTAAGTAATTGATCGAAAGACATATTTATGTTTACATCTATGTATGTACATATGTATATGTGTATTATACATTGCTTGCGTAGTTTGTTAATAATATTATATTACAAGGTCACAACGTTACACGCACCTGTAATATGATAAAATTACTTCCGGTTGTGGCCTCCATATCAATATTGTATCTGTGTTAATGACCACAGGAAAGAGAGAAACAGTTTATTTATCTTAATCTCTTAATTGTAGTGATGACGTGATTATGTCCAAAATTAAAATTAACGACCGCTTGATTCAGGTATTGGGGCATATGAATTCTGAACGACGAACTCAAACTCAGTCGTAAGTGAAATTAGTTTTAAAACATAAATTTGTTTTAG